>KV000520.1:0-17658 GCA_001598015.1 Dorcoceras hygrometricum | reverse complement strand
TGGGGCGATGTTGCTAGACGCTTTACCATGATCCGTTGGGCAAGTCCGGAATTGTGATTCCGGAGCCACAATGGTTGTGGGCCCACGGCTAGCTGTATCCCTGAACCATTGAGGGTCACACAAGTACTAGATTCGAGATTCCCGCACGGATACTCAGCTCAATGTGTTGAGCACGAGAAGAGGACTTCGGGAAGTGCGACTGGGGCGATGTTGCTAGACGCTTTACCATGATCCGTTGGGCAAGTCCGGAATTGTGATTCCGGAGCCACAATGGTTGTGGGCCCACGGCTAGCTGTATCCCTGAACCATTGAGGGTCACACAAGTACTAGATTCGAGATTCCCGCACGGATACTCAGCTCAATGTGTTGAGCACGAGAAGAGGACTTCGGGAAGTGCGACTTCCTAAAAGTCAACATGGGTCAAACCGGGGTTTCTCGCTGTTGAGGGGAAAAACGGTCATTTTGCACTGGGGTTCTGAAAAATGGTTTTTCAGATCATAATATTCAGTTTTGGAAACTGAGTCGATCCGTCCGATCTGATCGGCGATCGGAGTTACGGTGAAGTCTCGGTGGTGGAGATGAACTGAATGTTCATCGTTGGACCCGGGCCCGTTGGGCCGGTCCAAGTCCAACACCTAAGCTTATTTAATTAAGCCTAAACCTAGACTAAACCTAACACTTGACACAACTCCCAAAAACCCTAAGTTGCGCCGCCCCTCCTCTCTCCCACAAGCCGCCGCCGCCGCCTTGCGCCGCCGCCGCCTCGAGTCGCCGGAATTCGTTCCGGCCGATTCGACGAGGAGAATCCGTTTGTGCATAATTTGTCAGTGCTTCTAGTGCAGGATGACAAAGGAGTCTCGGTTCTGGTCGTGGACCGGATTGGCGATTTCTACCGCAGTCTACCGAGAAGAGCTGACGTTATTGTAACTACGGTTGGAGCCAGGCACAAGTGCCAGCAAGGTAGTGGTTTTGAACCCCCTATATATGACGATAATTGTTATCTAATTTTCGTATTGATCGTCTCCCGGCTGTTTATCCTTTGTTCTTCCGCTGCCTCTCCGGGGGGCGGATCCGGATCACCAACAAGCACATACTTGTAATAAAGTAACATTAAAACATGGATGCATGGATGATCTTAAAAGCTTGCTCGTACATTTCATAACATATCATACATATAACATACATAAAGCATGACATAACGTAACATAAAAACGTGTGAGTCGTATACATGAAATGTGGACCATGTTCGATTGATCAATCTAAAACCAACGTATGTGGCAGCCGGTTTTATCCGACCTACATCATCATCATATACATTAACAGAGGTTCACTGAGGCCGGTCTCCCAGATCCGCTCATCATCTATCATTATAAATTAACAGAGGTTCACAGGCCCCGGTATCCCGGATCCGCTCATCATCACATTGCTACAAGTCACTTCAATCCCTCCATTTTTTTAAAACATGCCTTTTACATTTCATAAAACATTTCGTGATGCGTGCTTTCATAAAATCATGCAATTTAAAAGCTTAACCCATCAATGCATATTTAATCTTTTGCTTTAAAATATTTACGTACATAGGATATTACATATATAATTAAATATAGCTTCACGGACTTCTACATTTTCTACTCCGGTCAAGGAATAGTTCAGGAGCCTGGCCCACTACTTCTAGATCTAACATTATAATTGACTTAGCCCATTACTTGGAAGAATTCCTGTTTAAAATTCCTAACACAACCCAAATTTTGACTTAATTATAAGTCACATGGCCAATTTTGATGTCAGGCCCTGTGCGCTAATCACAGATTAAATACTCATTTAATCATAATTACATGGAAGAATTCAAAAAATGGGCTAAAAAATTTCGAAGTTTGGGCCTGATCCAAATTAACATTCAAAATGCTTTCATAATCAAAATAAGGAGTTTAAACACATAAATCCAACAACAGGCAATCAACAACAAATAAAGATCCCCAAACATAAATAAAGGCACATGACATCCCCTGGCTCAATACATCAATACATAATTATAACTGGGACTCAAATCAAAATGGGGATCGACCGGCTGAAGCTCCACTCTTCCAGCCTGGTTACCTGAAGGACCTGCGAAGGCCAACCAAGACCCAAGCAGCCCAAAAACAGCGAAAACATAACAAGGTCAAAACCTCAGTACGAAGAGCACTCATAAAACAGCAAATCATAAAACATGCAATATTCACATCATGATATGCATGAGGCTGTCAAGGAAATCTTTCATCAAGGCCAGCAACTCAGCTGTCAAATCTCAATTGAACCTCTACACCACGCACAACCAATCAGTCGGTGGAAATCATCGGTCCGTGATCTTCAGGTCCGTCAACCATCACAGCTCAGTGGTCTTCAGGCACGACAACTCAGCCGGCCACCACCCCGATGATAGCATTGGACCTTTCAGGCACGACAACTCAGCCGGCCGATCATACTGCTAGCTCAATTCGGGTCATCAATAAAACATCAGGATCAATATGTATGCATGAATGCTAGGAATATCAATTCTCACATACATAATTCAACGTAAACAGAACATGTAAATCACATAACAGCCAAGTCAAATCTGTTCACGTAAACGCCCAAATCACATCATTCAAATCATGCTGGAATATTCACATGCTTATGCCCAAAGCTGTTTAAATAAGCTCAATTCGTACCTCAAATCTCAATTTCTACCTCGACAAATCACGCAGAACACAGCTCCAACAGCCTGCTCAAGTCTGCTATTCGCGAGCTCCTCAAAGGCTAAATGGAAAATTCCTACAAGCCCAAATCTGTCAAGATATCGAAGAATCAGCCTATACCAAAGCTCAACTAGCTTATAACTAAAGCTGCGTATCCTAAATCAACTACCTCAACTCAGTAGAGCACTGCCCAGTTCTAAATCAAAGCTTAAAACAAGAAGGAATCACTTACTCGAAAGCTCTAAAGAAACAGAAGAACCACTGGACAACAATCACGAAGTTATCGAACTATGCAACTACTTCGCGCTCCTTAAACTCGTCGATCTAAAGCTCCAAACTGGTATCAACCGAAAGCCCTAAGGAAGGCGAGCTCAACGCCACCAATCTTGCTCCAAACGGCGACGTTATATGACAGAAATCGATGGAGAAAAGGGTTCGAATGAACAGTACTAATCGAGGGTTCTCGGGGAAGAAGATAAGAAAATATCGGGATCATAATTCTATAAGTGTTGATCGACACTTATATTTAAATCCCCAAGTCAAAGCTACAGTGAAAGTAAATCACCGACATATCCAGATCTGAGCGCTATTCAGATCTCAGCGCTAACTCAAATCTGCCTTCGCTACGCTATACTAGCGCACCAACATCAAACGACATCACGCCACTAACCAAAACGACGTAGCATAGGGGTCCCGCTCAAAACAACAGATCTCGCATAAATGACCCGCTTGCGAACATCCAGATCTGGTCAAATCTGAAATCATTAAACCGCACCGGTCTACACCAACTAACGAACCGGACCGGTCCACACAGTAACGTTGACCAACACTTGACTTTCACCAAAAAATACGCGTGCATCTGCTCACTCTCCCCGAACAGATTTCGCTACTCAAATCTGAATGTAACCAAACGACACCGTATCGCTTATACTCAAAACGACATCGTTTTACTTACGATTCAATGCAACTTTCTCAAACACTCGAGGGCTATCTCAAATCTGCTTCTCGCTGGCACTTACGCCGGAATCTTAATAACTTACCTTCTCCAAGTCACCCGATAGTGACCAACAGTCCACATCTGATCTGTCCTACGCCAAATCTGAAAAACCGAAAATTGACAACAACAAAACCAAATCCTTCAAATCTGAAAACCCGATGGTTAACTTCTCAATTAGCTAATCCTCATCCAAATCTGATTAACCGATCAATCACCAATTTAAGAATTTATAGCCCTCACATTCTCCCCAACTAGAAAAGGATTTCGTCCTCGAAATCAACTCTCAATAACAGATCAGAATCAAGAAAATGCCAGAAAAGTCAGGAATACTAAGCACTCAAATCATGCAAACAAAAGCTAGACGATTACCTGGAAATCTACTGTCAATGGTCAAACAGATGAGGCCACTCCTGTCTCATCTTTTCTTCAACATCCCAGGTAGCTTCCTCTCTTCCATGCTTGCTCCATTGGACCATCACCAACGGAAAAATCTTGTTCCTTAGCTGCTTCTCCTTTCTATCTAGAATCTGCTCTGGATATTCAACATAACTCAAGGTAGAATCCAGCTCCACTTCATCTGTAAGGCCCCATGCTAATTTTTCACAATTAACACATAATAAACGCATAAACACGGAAGAATAAAATCAGAGCTTAAAAATTTTTCGAAATAGTTTGGGCCTGAACTCAAACACATACATTCAAAATATCGATAATCGAAATATAAGTTAACTCAAACTTATACAACCAGGTAACAACAACATATCAAATCAAATACAGATCCCCAATACATAAAAACACGGGGCATCCCCCGGTTCAGTACATAAAATAGACTGGGACTCAAGGAAACGGGGATCGACAAGCTGAACTTCTACTCTGTCCAGCTTGGTTACCTGATGATCCTGCAAATGGGCAACACAGACCCAAGACACAAAAGCAGGAAAACAAAATACGAGGTCAAGCCTCAGTACGAAGAGCTAATCAAAATGGCTAAACATGCAACATGCTATAAATCAATGCTATGAATGCATGAGGGCTATCAAGGAATCGGATAGCGAGACCAGTAAGTCAACTGGCAATCACATCTGTCGAGCCTCTATACCACGCACAACAAGTCAGCCGGTGGAAATCATCGGTCCGTGATCTTCAGGGTCCGTCAACCCATCACAGCTCGATGGTAGACACTCGAATCCGGTCGTCACCACTCCGATGATAGCGTTGGACTTTTCAGGCATGACAACTCAGTCGGCCAGTCACAACGTGGCTCTCAATCAGGTCGTCAATCAATCTGTCACTCAGGATCAAGATGTATGCATGTATGCCAATCAATATCAAATGCACAATGCATACAATCAATACCATAAAACAGCATGTAAATCAATCAATTCCACACACTGTTTCACGTAGCAATCCCAGCAACAGGCCAACAGATTTCATAATAGGGAAAATATGGTCATGTTCACGCTTCAAGCCACTAAGAGCTGCTCAGTTCGTACCTCAATCCTCAAAATTCTTCCTCACGGATTCAATACAGGGCACGGCAGAACTCACGGCTAACGCAACCAGCTTTCTCCTGGTTCGAAATTCACGGCAGAAGCTTCAAGGAACTGAAATCTGTGCAAGGTAGCTAATATCTTAGCTCAAATCTAAACATCAACCCTTAAACACCTACGGCCAGAACTGAACTCAAGCTCTACAAATCTACGTAGGTAATAACTACAAGAGTAAGGCTCAAAACAACGAGGAATGCTCACCCAAAAGCTCACGCTAGCAGGAGAACCAACGGACTACACGGTACGAAGACGCAGCAGCTTCGCTCTTCTTCTCCGATGCTAATTCAGGTTCTCTAATGGGTGGCAAACGAAAGAGCTAAGCTAGGGGAGTCCAGCGACACCAAGATCTTCAAAAACAGAGACTGGAATCGATAGAAATCGATGCGAGAAATGTTCGAATGAACAGTGTCGGTCGAGGGTTTCAACAGAGAAGCGGATAAGAAATATAGGGTCTAAAATACTCTAAGTGTAACTCAACACTTGTATTTAAATCCTCATTTCAAATGCTACTGTCTAAGTCCAACACCGACAAAAACAGATCCCTGCATCGAGAAATAGCGTCAAACAGATTTCTCAAACAACGCTAATAACCACCAGATCCCAGCGTTAACAACAAACGCTCGCTCACAAGTCAAAACGACAGCGTTTCGGTGACATCTGGTCTCTCCAACGGTAACACAAACCAGATCCCTTGCTCGCGCAATACAAAACACGCTAAACGCTGAGGATTCCAAAACGACGACACAGCAACTAAAGGGAACGACGTCGCTTAGCTCAAAACAGATCTCTCCTACATAACACAACGCTAGCGCTCAAAACAGATCTCAGCGCTACCACTAAAACAGATCTCTGCGCCTTAGCAACCCAAAATGCTAAAACGACGACGTAACCACTAATCCAAACGACGTCGCACAGCGAAACAGATCTCACTTCAAACCACAACGTTCGAAGACTCAACACCAGATGTCAACTCTCACATGATGACCAACACATGAAATCTGCTTACGTCACACACTAGCGCTACCAGATTTATACGCACGAACAATCACCAGCGTTCAATACACCGAAAATAGATCTCTCAATCCAGCGATCACTCGCTACAGTTCCGTTGACCAATCGTTGACATCTGAAAATGCGAAAAGAAAACGCTGCACTCTCAACTAATCAGATCTCACCAAAACGCAGCGTTTTACCTACTTCTCGCGGCAAAACACGCTAACACTCAGGGAACCAGATTTCTATCAAAATCTAACAAATTCGATCCTAATTCTCAACCAGATTTCACCCGATAAACCCAAACTAAAATCTGGACAACTCCAACTATAGATCTGAATTTTCTCAAATCAGATTTCACCAAAAATCGAAAGTCTAAAATCCGAAAATCTTAATTCTCGTGACTAATCTAATCCCAAAATCCGATTAATCACAATTCTTGAAATCTGATTCCTCACATTCTCCCCACCTTAAGAGATTTTCTCCTCGAAATCAAAGGCAAACAAGGGCAGAAACAATCAAACATGCAAAACAGCACAACCACTACTCAAATTCGAAGCAAAAACCAGCAATTTACCTGGAAAAATCTGCACGATCAGTGTTCAAACAGATGAGGCCAGTCCTGTCTCATCTTTTCCTCAACTTCCCAGGTTGCTTCTTCTCGGCCATGCTTGCTCCATTGGACCATCACCAACGGAATCACTTTTTTCCTCAGCTGCTTCTCCTTCCTATCCAGAATCTGCAATGGATATTCAACATAGCTCAAGGCAGAATCCAGCTCAACTTCGTCGATTCTCAAAACATGGGACGGATCTGGCTCATATTTTCTCAACATAGACACATGAAAGACATCATGCATCGCTGCTAACTCCTCGGGAAACCTCAATCTATAAGCCAACTGTCCAATCCGCTCAACAATCTCAAAGGGACCAACGAATCTAGGAGCCAATTTGCCTTTAAATCGGAATCGCATCACGCTCTTGAAAGGAGAAATCTTGAGAAACACACGATCGCCAACCTCAAACTCTAACGGTCGACGTCTTCTGTTAGCATAGCTAGAGAAATGGTCTTGAGCAGCTTTCAATCTACTCCGAATCAAATCAATCTGATCCTTCATGTGCTGCACAAACACCGGTGTAGAAAGCTGTCTCTCTCCAAATTCTTCCCAACAAATCGGGGATCTGCACTTTCGACCATACAACGCCTCAAACGAAGCCATTTCGATAGTCACCTGGTAGCTGTTGTTATATGAAAACTCAACCAAAGATAGCGAATCCTGCCAGCCACCACTGAAATCCATTACAATTGCACGCAGCATATCCTCTAAAGTCTGGATAGTCCGCTTAGATTGTCCGTCTGTTTGTGGGTGATAGGCCGTACTCATAGCCAATCTCGAACCCATAGCTGATTGAAAACTCTTCCAAAATCGAGAAGTGAACCTCGGATCTCTATCGGACACTATCGAAATCGGAACTCCATGCAATCTAACCACATGGTCGATGTACAATTTCGCCATTTTCTTCATAGAACACCTCACATCATAGGGAATGAAATGGGCTGACTGCGAAATTCTATCGATCACAACCCAAATAGCATCGCATCCCCTGCTCGATCGAGGTAGATGAGTCACAAAATCCATGGCGATGTGCTCCCAATTCCATTGGGGCACCTCTAAACTCTGCAGCAATCCACCAGGTCTCATCCTCTTATCCTTGACCTGCTGGCAATTCAGACATCTCGCGACAAAAGCCGAAATGTCGCTCTTCATACCTGCCCACCAATAGTGAGACTTCAAGGCATGATACATTTTCCTTTCACCCGGATGCACACTGTACCTGCTACAATGCGCTTCATTCATGATGTCCTCCTTCAAGTCAATCAGGTTCGGAACCACTAATCTCCCTCGAAATCTCAGACATCCATCCGAAGGAACAGAGAAATCCTCAGACTGACCATTCTGGGCCTTAATCCTCAATTCAATGATATAGGGATCAGTCCTCTGCGCCTCCCGGATGTCATGCAAAATCTACGGCTCAACCTGAATCATAGAAACCATGAAGTACTGATCACTCGACTGAAATCTCCAACCGGAAGTACTCAATTGCTCATAGACTTTCGAGACACTCAAAGACGAAAGCATCGCAGGCTGGGTCTTCCTACTCAATGCATCGGAAACTGAGTTCATCCGCCCAGGCTGATAATGAATCTCACAGTTAAATTCCTTGAGAAATTCCATCCATCGTCGCTGCCTCATATTCAAATCGGACTGTGTGAAGATATATTTTAGGCTCTTGTGGTCGATGTACACCACAAATTCTTCACCATACAGATAATGTCGCCAAATCTTCAAGGCAAACACTATCGCAGCCAACTCCAAATCATGCACAGGGTACCTCATCTCGTGAGGCTTCAACTGTCGAGACGCATAGGCAATCATGTACCCGTTTTGCATCAGAACACATCCTAAACCATTCAGAGAAGCATCGGAGCACACCACGAAACCTCCAGATGCAGACGGTAAAGCCAAAACAGGAGCAGTAGTCAACTTCTCCTTCAACGTCTGAAAACTGTTCTCGCACTCATCAGTCCACACAAATCTCTTATCCTTCTGAGTCAACTGAGTCAGAGGCCTGGCTATCGAAGAAAACTTCTCGATAAAACGCCTGTAATAGCCAGACAATCCTAAGAAACTACGGATCTCAGAAACATTTCTAGGTGTCTCCCAGTTAAGAACTGCTTAGACCTTACTCGGATCTACCAAAATCCCTTGTGCGAAATCACATGACCCAAAAAGATAATCCGATCAAGCCAAAATTCACACTTGCTGAACTTGGCATAAAGCTGCGAGTCTCTCAATCGTTGCAACACCAGTCTCAGATGCTCCTTATGCTCCCTCAAGCTCCTCGAGTACACCAGGATGTCATCTATGAAGACGATTACGAACCGATCGATATACTCACTGAAGACGCGATTCATCAAATCCATGAACACAGCTGGGGCATTCGTCAATCCAAACGGCATGACTAGAAACTCATAATGCCCATACCTAGTCCGGAAAGCTGTCTTCGCCACGTCAGCGTCTCTAATTCGTAACTGGTGGTAACCAGAGTGCAAATCAATCTTCGAGTAGACGACCGATCCCTGCAACTGATCGAACAAGTCATCAATCCTCGGCAAAGTATACTTGTTCTTCAGCGTCGCTTTATTCAACTGCCGGAAGTCCACGCACATCCTCATAGACCCATCCTTATTCTTCACAAAAATAATCGGAGCTCCAAGGCGACATACTCGATCTAATGAAGCCCTCTCCAAGAGATCTCTCAACTGATCCTTCAGTTCTTTCAATTCTACAGGCGCCAACCGATACGGAGCTCTAGAGATCGGGGCAGGACCAGGCACCAACTCAATGCTGAAGTCGATCTCACGTCTTGGAGGGAATCCAGGGATCTCATCTAGAAACACATCGAGAAACTCTCGGACGATCGGGATGTCGCTCAACTCCAATCGCTGCTCTTGGGAAACGTCCAACGTGTAAATCATGAATCCGGAGCTACCTAGCGATAGCAGGATAAAAATCTCCATGGCGGAAACCAGCGGAATCTTCGGGCGCGAATCAACACCATAGAAATCCCACTTTTCTCCCGAGTCATGGAAAAATATCACGACACCATGAAAACAATCGGCCGTAGCCTTATAGCTAGACAGCACGTCCATCCCACCTATCTGTCTTGTAACATCCTCAACCTGATGAACATCATCATCACTACCTGCCCTAGACTCCTCCTCAGTACGTCTAGTCGTCCTACCTCTTCCTATTCTCGGCGGCATCTAAACAAGTCTAGAAGTAAGACCTCACAGCAGATAGATATGTTAGAGTAGATACCCAACTAGCCAACTTGTGGCGTGTGGGTTTTTATTGACTCTTGTATCTAACGATCTTTATATATGACATTCGCATTTCTTTATGGCATTATTTATTTTCATTATGTTATATGATGTTAACAATTGTGTTGGATAAAGACCTAGAATGCATCATAGTGTATGTTAGATGTGATAGTGGATATGATGGCTATCATGAAACACATCTAATAGTCACTGTGTATTCTGAATACGATCCTAGTCAATTGGTCCGTCAAAATGAGGATAAGGCCGCCCGAGCTTGAGACTAGCATCTGCGATGTGAAGTACCATGTTTCATTGATAGGGAACATTGTGATGTTCTGAGCATGCAGATGGATAGTGACCTGGTGATCTATCGAACTACCCTCGTTCGGACTTTCCAAGTGGTTACCATTTGTCGAGTGGATAAGTCAGAGGTCTTGGTTGTAGTGATTAGTCCTCACTACTCGAAACATCATTGAGACTCTACATGATAGACGCCTCACTTTGACCCGTTTTCCGACTCACTTGGGGTCATTAGGAGGCAGGATTGGGTGAGGTACCGATGCATGTAGGAGTCAATGCTTCGTTGTCGAGGATTCACCGCTCGCTTTCATGCGTGGATATCCTATGCTATCTGAGGGGATAATAGTGTATGAATCTCTGGCCAGAGTACTGGATGTGTTTTAGGTAAATGGGTTTACCTAGTATCACTCATGATGTCACTATTCGATCTACAAGATGTATGCATGGCTATCGGATCTCTAGCGACTCTCGATTTACCAATGGTCGTTGATCTGATCGGGATATATGTGTTGAAAGGACCGTACTGCACGCTAACCATGACCAACTGGTTCTTTCAGGCACTATCAGTGATACCTAGGGGATCATGGGGTGATGTTTCTAGGCGCTTTACCATGATCCGTTGGGCAAGTCCGAAATTTTGATTTCGGAGTCACAATGGGTGTGGGCCCACGGCTAGCTGTATCCCTGAACCATTAATGTTCATATATTGGACTGGGCCCGCCCCAGGTCCAATGGGCCGGTTCAAGCCCATGTATATTTGTTATATACTAGTATTGTACTAGGGCTTTAATCATAGAATTAACAACACTAAACCCTAGCCTCCAAGCTCCAAAAACCGCCGCCCCTCCTCTCAAACCTCACGCACGGCAGCCGCCCACTGCCGCGCATCCGCCGCACCACCGCCGTCCGTTCGTCGTGTGATCGGACTTGTTTCGATCACCGCGACGAGGAGTTTCCATTCGTGCCAGAATCCGTCAGATCTTCTAGTGCAGATTGACGGAGGACGCTTGTTTCCGATCGTGGAACTGATTGACGATCTACCGCCGCCTACCGTTTGAAGTGCCGGTTTCCTCGTGAAACTGATCGGAGCCAGGCGCCTAGACGCCAACAAGGTAACGATTCTATGAACACCCTATGAATGTTTATAGAATTGTATTTGAATGTATTGAACGTTTCTCGGGGAAATTTTTGATTTCCGCTGCACCCCCACGAAACGGGATCCGGATCCGCCATTGTCGCCAACAGTGGTATCAGAGCCAGGTTCGGATCCTTCAATACATTATTGTGCCATAATTGCATAGATCTCAAAGTTTTGAAAACAAAATTTTTTTCGAGACAGCCGGCCGCCACCGCGTGCGGCGGCGCGCAATAGCGCGCGCGCAACCAGGAGAAACCATGCGCGCTGGCCGCGCATGGTGGCCGGCCAAAGGCCGCTGGCCTCACGCACATGTTTGCGTGGTGGCCAAGTTGCGGCGTGCGGCCGTGCACCTGGATTGGCACGGCGATGCGCGGCATCGCGTGCGGCCTGCTGCCGCGTGATGTGTTGGCGGCGGCCGTCGCCGTCCGGCAGCCGGTTGCGACATGTTCTGTCTTCTGAATTTTGTTCGGGCTTTTCCCGAGCAGCCCATGAAGTTTTCGGGCCAATATTCGATATTGGGCCATTTTGGTCGGACCAAAATTTGATTTTGAAATTTTTGAGATTTTGGGCCTAAAATCGTTTTAAGCCCAATTTGATGCAATGAAAATTACAAAATATGATTTTGATTATGAAATATGATTTTACAATTATAATATGATTTTGTTGATTAAAATATGATTTTATCGACAAAATGCGATTTTATTATAAAATACGATTTTATGATTAAAATATGATTTTGTGGGTAAATAATTTGATTATTTGAATTTATGCAAGTTAATTAGATTGGTTGCATGTTTGGGATTAGCTCTCGTGATCGATCATCCCAAAGTTTATTTATATATTCGAGATATGTTGAATCCGCATGTTTAAATTATGATTTAAAATATCGTTGAGACCAAATTTACAAAAATAAAATCCCTCTTTTTAAATACGATTTAAAACTAATATCAAGATTAAAAGTTTATTCGATAAACTAAGGGAATTTAAATCTGTTTAAATTATCCCTACCTTCCATCAACAATGGGTGTACGCCGATGCTACCCGCATACATGGCCCGGCTCATATTATTGAGGGGGTTATGTATGCCGGAATGCTGTACACGTCATTGAGACCTGTTGTGAGTCGGTTGGAACTCCCTTTAACATTGGCTCATATTATTGGGGATGTTAAGGGGACCGTCCTTCACGACTCAACATTGATGGGTCATCTTGACACGTGATAGTAATCGGCGTCATATTATTGGGCCCTTACTGGACGTGAGGTAAAATACATGGAGGTTGCACCGGTTGCAATTGGGTCCTACCTTTTGGGGGTCATGGTTGGCTGATATTATTCGGGACCATGATCGCTTGATTGGACTCCTTGTACCCACTAAGGAAACTTGTTTTCCCGAATTCATTAGAGGGTGGTGAAATCGTTAAAATAGTGGGAGGGTAATTCATAAAACTAAATGACCTTGTTTTATGTCTTAGCGTTTTTCATATATAGTTAGTAATGCATGTCTGTTTTTCTTTTCAGTATAAACTGCTTTATAATGTCTTCGATCAAAAACCCACTCGCTGCTATACTAGATAGCAATAAGTTCACCGGTCTGAACTACCAAGACTGACTTCGAAACCTCAACATTGTGTTGGCTTCGGAGAAACTTCTCTACACGATAGAGAAGAGCCCTCCGAAGGAAGCCCCTGCCGATATAAGCCCTGAGGAGCTGGTTACGCTTAAACAATGGTGGGACGACGAGCTTAAGACTCGATGCTATGTGATGGCATCGATGTCCAACGAAATGCAACGGCGCTTTCAGAAGACGAAGTATGCTGCTGACATACTCTTTCATCTCAAGGAACTGTATGGGGAGAACTCTCGACATGAGAGGTTCACCGTATATTGGGCTCATTGAAAAGCTGGCGGGCCTTGATATCTCACTTCCACACGAGCTGTCTGTGGATGTGCTTCTCCTCTCACTACCCGCTGCATTCGACCCCTTTGTGGTCAACTTCAACATGAACAAGCTGGCAGCCACTCTTGAAGAGGTGGTTAACATGCTGGTCGTGTTTTAGGGAACCATAAAGAAGGACAAGCCCGTCCTCCTTATGGGCTCTTCTTCCTCTGCGAAGAAGGGGCCCAGACGCAAGGGTAAGAAGCGTTCTGCCCCTGCGAAGGAGGAAAAGCCCACTAAGAAGCCCAAGGCAAAGGCTTCCAAGCCAAACAAGTCCGAGGATGTTTGCCACCACTGCCACAAGCCTGGGCATTGGAGGAGGAACTGCAAGGAGTACCTCGAGCAGTTGTGAACTGCAAAAGGTATGTTCTATATCAAAATAAATATGTCTCTTAATTCGATTTCTTGTGTACTTGATACCGGATGTGGATCTCATATCTGCAATGATTTGCAGGTGATGACAAGAAGCCGACGTCTTAGAGAGGGTGAGACCCACTTGAGGCTTGGCAATGGAGCAAGAGTTGCTGCAGTAGCTATAGGAGATGTTTATTTATTTCTGTCTTCTGATTTTAAGTTGTTATTGAGAAACATTTTGCTTGTTCCCGAATTAATAAAGAACATTATTTCTGTTTCTATGCTTGATAGTGATGGATATTCTTGTATGTTTGCTAATTCGATTTGCAATATTTACAAGAATGAATGTTTGATTGGATTTGGGGAACGTGAAAACGATTTATACACCTTTAAAATTAAAAGACGTTCCAACTCGTGATGTCGAAACACATACTACAACGATTAAATAGAAATGCGATAGCTTAAACCCAGCACAACTTTGGCACGCTAGGCTAGGTCATATTTCTCTAAGAAGGATGAACAATTTAGTTAGGAGTGACATGTTTGATATGTCAGACATTAACTCCCTACCGACTTGTGAATCTTGTCTCAAGGGAAAGATGACTAAACAACCCTTCAAGGGCAAGCCTGAACTTGCCCAAGGCCTATTGGATTTGATCCATACTGATGTGTGTAGCCCACTTAGCATTGGTACTAAGTACGGTCACACATACTTCATCACCTTTACCGATGATTACTCTAGGTATAGGTACTTGTACTTAATGAAGCACAAGTCTGAATCCTTTGAAAGGTTCAAAGAATTCAAAGCTGAAGTAGAAAATCAGTTGGGGAAAAGTATTAAAGCACTTCGATCTGATCGAGGTGGTGAATACTTGAGTGCTGAATTTCAAGATTATCTGAAAGAGAATGGGATTCTCGCACAGTAGAACCCTCCGGCCACACCACAGCTCAATGGTGTAGCGGAGCGTCGTAACCGAACCCTGATGGACATGGTTCGGTCTATGATGAGCTTCACTGAGCTTCCTACCTTGTTTTGGGGCTATGCGCTCGAAACGGCGGTAATGTTGTTGAACAATGTCCACACCAAAGCAGTGGATAAGACTCCATATGAGATGCGGATGGGCAAACCACCCAAATACTCATACATGAGGATTTGGGGATGTCCTGCTTACGTGAAGCAGACAGTGGGAGATAAGCTGGATACGAGATCCATCTTATGCTACTTCATTGGGTATCCAAAGAATTCCATTGGATACTACTTCTACTATGCAAGTGAAACAAAAGTGTTTGTTTCTAGAAATGCCACCTTTATGGAAAGGGAATTTCTACTTGATAGAAAGGGCAAAATAGTAGAACTCGAAGAGGTTCGAGAACCAATTGAAGTACCAAGTGAATCTCCTGTACCTCTGGAGCCAGTACCAGAAATGGTCGCACCTAGGAGATCCGAAAGGGTTCCTAGGGCTCCTGAAAGATATGGTTTCCTCCTTGAAGATTATCAAGGTGATCAAGTTGTTGGATGTGATCCAAGGACTTTCAAGGAGGCAATTTCCGATGATATTCTAATTTGTGGCTTGAAGCAATGCAGTCTGAGTTTGACTCAATGCATGCGAACCAAGTTTGGACTCTTGTTAATCCTCCCGAAGGAATTGTTCCTATTGGGTGTAAATGGGTATACAAGAGGAAACTTGGGCCTGATGGTAAGGTAATGACCTACAAGGCACGACTGGTCGCGAAAGGTTACACTCAAAGGCAAGGTGTTGACTATGATGAAACCTTCTCACCGGTCGCAATGTTCAAGTCGATTAGAATCTTACAGGCCATAGCCGCATGGTACGACTATGAGATATGGCAAATGGATGTGAAAACTGCGTTCCTTAATGGAAACATTAAGGAAGAGATCTATATGACGCAGTCTGAGGGTTTCACATCTGTAGGAAGTGAGCATAAGGTATGCAAACTTCAGAGATCGATCTACGGTCTCGAACAAGCATCGAGGAGTTGGAACCTGAGATTCGATGAAACAATTAAGGAATTTGGTTTCATCAAGAATCCCGAGGAGCCATGTGTATATAAGAAGGTAGTTAAAAGCGCTGTGACATTCCTCGTACTTTATGTTGATGACATTCTACTCATTGGGAATGATGTAGGAATGCTACAGTCAACTAAAGTCTGGTTATCTAGTAGATTCTCGATGAAGGACATGGGTGAAGCATCCTATATTCTTGGAATACAGATCTATCGGGATAGATCGAAACGGATGCTCGGACTCACCCAAGCCACCTAAATCGATACCATACTTAAGAGGTTCTCTATGGAAGAGTCCAAGAGAGGACACCTACCTATGTGCCACGGGGTCACTCTATCTAAGTCTATGTGTCCGAAGACTGATGAGGATATGAGAGTATGACACAGTGTGCCATATGCCTCGGCAATAGGTAGTATTATGTATGGCATGATCTCAACTAGACCGGATGTCGCATATGCTCTGAGTGTCACGAGCCGCTACCAGGCCAACCCGGACAAATGCATTGGAAGGCCATGAAATATATTCTTAAGTACTTACGAAGGACTAAGAATATGTTCATGGTCTATGGCAGTGGTGAACTGAAATTGGAAGGCTACACTGATTCTAGCTTCTAATGTGACGTGGATGATTCGAAGTCTACCTCTGGATTTGTATTCATGCTCAATGGTGGTGCTGTCTCTTGGAAGAGTTCCAAGCAGGACACCATCGCGGATTCAACCACTGAGGCTGAGTACATCGCAGCATCAGCTGCTGCTAAGGAGGCGTTTGGATAAGGAATTTCGTCCAAGAGTTGGGTGTCATTCCTGATGGAGTTGGTCCAGTCCCGGTGTACTGTGACAACACGGGTGCCGTTGCGCAAGCAAAGGAGCCTAGGTCTCACCAAAGATCCAAACATATACTGAGGAAATACCACATAATCCGGGATATTGTGGCTAGAGGTGACATAGCAGTTGAGAGAGTCGCCTCTGCGGACAACATTGCTGATCCACTTACGAAGCCCTTGCCGGGACTGTTGTTTGAAAAACATCGCGAAACAATGGGACTGCGTCTGATGAGTAGTTGGCTATAGGGCAAGTGGGAGATTGTTAGAGTATATGCCCAACTAGCCAACTTGTGGCGTGTGGGTTTTTATTGACTCTTGTATCTAACGATCTTTATATATGGCATTCGCATTTCTTTATGGCATTCTTTATTTTCATTATGTTATATGATGTTAACAATTGTGTTGGATAAAGACCTAGAATGCACCATAGTATATGTTAGATGTGATAGTGGATATGATGGCTATCATGAAACACATCTAATAGTCACTGTGTATTCTGAATACGTTCCTAGTCAATTGGCCGTCAAAATGAGGATAAGGCCGCCCGAGCTTGAGACTAACATCTGCGATGTGAAGTACCATGTTTCATTGGTAGGGAACATTGTGATGTTCTGAGCATGCAGATGGATAGTGACCTGGTGATCTATCGAACTACCCTCGTTCGGACTTTCCAAGTGGTTACCTTTGTCGAGTGGATAAGTCTGAGGTCTTGGTTGTACTGATTAGTCCTCACTAATCGAAACGTCATTGAGACTCTACATGATAGGCGCCTCACTTTGTCCCATTTGCCGACTCACTTGGGATCATTAGGCGGCAGGATTGGGTGAGGTACCGATGCATGTAGGAGTCGATGCTTCGTTGTCGAGGATTCACCGCTCGCTTTCATGCATGGATATCATATGCTATCTGAGGGGATAATAGTGTATGAATCTTGTTAGG
>KV000518.1:4527-26522 GCA_001598015.1 Dorcoceras hygrometricum | reverse complement strand
AAGTGGTTAGTATTTGTCGAGTGGATAAGTCCGAGGTCTTGGTTGTACTGATTAGTCCTCACTACTCGAAACGTCATTGAGACCCTACATGATAGGCGCCTCACTTTGACCCGTTTTCCGACTCATTTGGGGTCATTATGCGGCGGGATTGGGTGAGGTCCCGATGCATGTAGGAGTCGATGCTTCGTTGTCGAGGATTCACCGCTCGCTTTCATGCGTGGATATCCTATGCTATCTGAGGAGACAATAGTATATGAATCTCTGGCCAGCGTACTCGATGTGTTTTAGGTAAATGGATTTGCCTAGTAACACTCGTTATGTCACTATTCGATCTCCAAGATGTATGCATAGTCATCGGATCTTTAGCGACTCTCGATTTATCAATAATCGTTGATCTGATCATGATATATGTGTTGAAAGGACCGTACTGTACGCTAACCACGACCAACTGGTTCTTGTAGGCACTATCAGTGATACCTAGGGGATCATGGGGTGATGTTGCTAGGCTCTTTACCATGATACGATGGGCAAGTCCGAAATTGTGATTTCGGAGTCACAATGGTTGTGGGCCCACGGCTAGCTGTATCCCTGAACCATTGAGGGTCACACAAGTACTGGATTCATGATTCTCGCACGGAACTGAGCTCAATGTGTTGAGCATAGGACGAGGATTTTGGGGAGTGCGACTTCCTGAAAGTCAACAGGGGTCAAATTGCGATTTCCTGAAGTTGAGGGGCTAAACTGCTATTTTAGGCTAGATAATCTGAAAAATTGTTTTTCACATCATAACATTCAGTTTTGGAAACTGAGTCGATCGGTCCGATCTGATCATCGATCGGAGTTATGATGAAACCGCAGTGATTTAAATGAACTGAATGTTCATATGGACCTGGGCCTGACCCAAGTCCAATGGGCCGGTTCAATCCCATCATAGGTCTATATGTTTATATGACCTAGGGCTTTAATCAAAACACTAGAACACAACCCTAGACCAAAAATCGGCCGCCCCTCCTCTCCCAAACCTCACGCCGCCGCCGGCCACCTCCAAGCGCCGCCGCCGCCGCCACACCGCCGCCCGCCGCCGGTGACTTCGTGATCGGACTTGTTTCGATCAGCGAGACGAGGAGAATCCGTTCGTGCTAAAAATCCGTCAGATCTTCTAGTGCAGACTGACGGAGGAATCGCGTTTCCGGTCGTGGACTTGATTAGACGATCTACCGCCGCCTACATTTCAAGTGCCAGAATTCCCTGTGAATCTGGTTGGAGCCGGGCACCTATACGCCAGCAAGGTAACAATCGATAAACATCCTATGTATGATTTATTGTATTGTTTTGATGTATTGAACGATTCCTGGTGCAAAATTTTAAACTTACGCTGCGCCCCGAGAAACGGGATCTGGATCCGCCATTGTCGCCAACATTAGGTTCATGAGTTGGTGTGGACCTGTGCGATTTAATGATAACAGATTTGGTCAAATCTGGATGAGCGCTAGTGGATCCGAGTGCGTGAGATCTATTTCAGATCTAGATACAGTGCGACGTCGTTTAGTGTTAGTGAGCGGGACCCCTAAGCTACGTCGTTTTGAGAGTTGTCGCTGAGGCCAGATCTGAGGGACTTGCCTTAGCACTAAGACCTGAGTGGCCAATGAGATCTGAATAAGTCGGTGTTGACTTTCACTGTAGCTTTGTCTGAAGGATTTATATGCTAAGTAGCGATCGACACTAAGTTAGAAATTTATGAGATTTTGGGCCTAAAATTGTTTTAAGCCCAATTTGATGCAATTAAAATTACAAAATGTGATTTTAGTTATGAAATATGATTTTATAATTAAATATGATTTTGTTGATTAAAATATGATTTTATCGACAAAATTCGATTTTATTTATAAAATACGATTTTATGATTAAAATATGATTTTGTAGGAAAATATCAAATTTGATTTGATTATTTAATTTATGTCAATTAATTGGATTGATTGCATGTTTGGGATGATCAAGAGTCGTGCCCAATGTGTTAGGTGTATGCTATAGGTTTTGCGATTTTGGTTGTATATATATTGTTGATATCGTTTATAAAGTGGGTCTGTTTGTGGCCCGTTCCCACCCCTACAAATTTGTATCCCATATGTATCATGGCAATTTAAATGTAAATTACTAGATTTAGTGGGAGGACATTTGAAGACGGTGGACATGACGATCAAAGATATTGAAGACCGAAGATCTGTAAAACCGGAAGCAATTGTAATAGGATTGCATTGCATATTGCATTTCACCTAGGACTGGACCCAGGTCCGTGATTGGCAACCACGGACCGCATAGCTCTCGTGATCGATCATCCCAAAGTTTATTTATATATTCGATATATGTTGAATCCGCATGTTTTAAATTATGATTTAAAATAATTATTGAGACCAAATTTTCAAAAATAAAATCACTCGTTTTAAATACGATTTAAAACTGATATCAAGGTTAAAATTTTATTCGATAAACTAAGGGAATTTAAATCTGTTTAAATTATCCCTAGCAGTAGGATAGTTCTTGATCTTGCTGAACATGTTCTTGTCTTTGTCCAGCGTCTTGAATAGTATGTCCTTTGCCACGTTGTCTAGGTTCGCCTTTTTCTTGTCCTCATTGATATATTCGTTTCTATTCTTTTCCAGGAACTGAGGCTCGCCGCTGGTTATTGCAACAGCCAGATTTGGCTTCAGTATTTTCAATGGTCCTTCTGTGATGACATACCACATATCATCATCTATAGCTGCTAGATGTGCTTGCATCTGATCTTTCAATCATCATACTCTTCCCTCGAAAAACAAAGGAATCTTGTTGTGAGAGATCGACATATTAATATGATGTAAAAGCACAAAAAAGTAACTGTTCAATGACTGAGATGCGCCTGCTCTGATACCAATTGATGGTCCCAAAAATAGGATCAAAACAAGTACAGGAGTTCAGAAGGGGGGGTGAATGAACTCCTTGGGTTTTTAAACTTTTCAAGCTCTTTTCAAAAACGTTTTTAAACGCACTGCTTATCTCAGTTAAATGCAAATCTCTCGGCTAACTAAAAAGTGCGGAATAAAGCCGATTGATTTGTGAATAGTGAACAATAAATAAATGCGTAAAGTAAGGAGATAAAGGGACAGAGAATTTGTTTCTGGAAGTTCGGATATTAATATCCTACGTCTCCCCTTCTTCCTTATTCAGGAAGGATACACTAGAAGATTTGATGTACACAGTCGCAGCTGCTGTTTTACAACTCTATGTAATGTTTTCAAACGGCTTTTGAGAGCTCGTTTGTTACAGACTCAATGATGATATAACAATGATTAAGTATTTTGAGTGTTGTAAAATCTTCTGGTTTCAACAAGGAAACTCGATTACAAAATATAACCAGATGATAGACTTGAAGATTTATCTATGAAAAGCAACGATTGAGTTCTTCAAGTCTTTTGAGCTTTGAAAGTGCTTCAGTAATGAATAGCTCGAGAATTCAATTTGGCAGCGTTTCAGCAATAGCAATGGCGAAAGAGTTTTTCTTCAATTCAAAACATCTGCTATTTATACTCTTCGTTCAACGGTCGAGTACTTCTGATAAGGCAACAAAATCCTTTTTGAAATTCTGACAATAGTACGCCGTCAATCCTGCTCCACTACATGGTAAATTGCGTATTGTCAGAGGCACAAATATAATTTCCATATATGTGCAATCCCGTTGTAACAACCTCTGCCAATGTGTACTATTTTTCCAAAAATAGTACCAATCTCGTCTTTTTAATTCTAGGAAATTTGTACGATTCTGTTATGGCCATCGATCTTTTCCAACTGAGTATTCGATAGAATTTGAATCAACTTAATGCTTGCGCCTTAAACCATTTCTGTCGACAGATCTTTCTTTGTTGAAGATGATGAATAGTCCAACACTGTTGATATCTGTCGCGATTAAACAATGTATGACCAGTTGCAAATTTCAGCAATGATGACGTCATCATGTATGTTCCTCTACTGTAGCTGACGTCATCATATCTGTTATATGACCATTGTAGCTAAATATGATGGTGACGTCATGATATCTGATATTCTACTGTAGCTGACGTCATCATATCTGTTGATAGCAAACGAAGCCCTGTTGAACTTACTGTTACGAAAACTGTTGATAGCAAACGTTACTCGCACTGTTCCAAAAACAAATACTGTAGCGAAATCTGGTGTCAGCGACGATGAGTAGTACTGTTACAAGGTCTGTCGAATATACTCATCGATAGATGCGGCCCTTTCTGATGATAGAAACTTCACTGTTTCAATACCTGTTGGCAGATACCATCACCGATACAATAGTCAAGTGCTGTTGGCAGATATCAACATCCTCAATATTCCATCAACAGTAGATTTCTGGCCCGACAACCCAAATAACCAAATCTATAACCCGACTGTCTTAAAACCCGAAATCATATCTGTAATTCAAACCAATCACTGTTGTCAGCAACCTCTGGTCTCCGTGAGAAGATTATTCGAAATTCATCGTTTAAGTCCAAATCTTTTCTTATATTTGTTATCACCAAAACTATAAATTTTATCCTAACACTAAGCTTTTAAAATTGCATGTTTTATGAAATGCACGCATTACGAATGTTTTATGAAAGGTTACGAGCATGTTTTAAAAGAAAAAATCGAGGGACTGAAGTCATTTGTGGCAAGTTTACGATGAGGGGATTTGGGATACCGGGCCCGATGAAATTCTGTTCATGTATTACGAGCTTATGAATCCATGTGTTTACGGCATGGGTGAAGTGGAAAACATAGAGGTGTGAGGGATCCCGAGGTAAGATCGGGTGAACCGCAATGCCACGTACGTTGGTTTTTAGATTGATCAACCGAACATGGTCCACACTTCATGATACGACTCATACGGTTTTATATTATGTTATGTCATGCCTCATGTATGTTATATGATATATGTATGCTATGAAATGTAAGAACAAGGTTTTTAAGATCATTCATGCATTCATGTTATTTTATTACAAGTATGTGCCTGCATGCGACCTTATTAGTATGTACCTTGTTATTTTAAAAGATAGAGCATGCTGAGCCTCTAGGCTCACTAGGTTTAAATGGTGCAGGTGATGACCCTGTAGAGTATGTCTTCTAGTGGATCCTTCCCGATTGCGGAAGAAGGGGAGACGTAAGAGATTCAGCTCCAAACTTCCATAAACAAATTGCAGCGTATTCTTTATTTATAGTTTACTGCACTTACATTCACGCATTGCATATTTGTTAACTGTTCTTAAAATCATTATAGGGCTTTTGATTTTCAGAGTTCAGTTTGAGTTATTTCCGCATGATTTTACTTCATCACTCAATCTGTTCTCAGTGCACAAAACTTCAAGAACACTGAGATATTGCAGCTCAAGATTTGAAGAGACCAGATCGCATGAGATCCGGATCAGTTCACAAAGCTCTGGTCCATCTTCGCACCGATCTAGTTTCGCATTTGCGTGCTAGTTTTCTACTCCTAAATTTTAAAATGCACGTACTTACTGATTTGGTGTTTAGGCTCTGTGAGAGCCTCCGTGAGGTGTCAGAGCTCACGGACACCCCCGGTTTCACGATCCTAACACTCAGCTTAGGGGGAACCTTCAGATCAGATTTAGTAAGCTATATGTCACTGAATGTGCGTGAGCTGAATCATTCAGATTACGCACATATACAACTGATGCTTACCCCAAGCTGATCTGATTTACCCCTGCTGAAATGGTAAATTTACGGTTGTCATTTCTTTCCATAAATTGGCAGGTTTTCAAAATCTAGTATTTTCTGCATACGTATCTGATATTTTTGCAAGCATATCTATATTTATTTCCAGTGTATCTTTCAAATCAAAACTTCCAATAGCTGCCTGACACGTATGTATGCCAGAAACGCAACCTACATTTCTCTCACCGTTTCAAATTGTCCTTTTTATATGCTATCATCTCTAACCCTTCAATTTCTCTGCAAATCTCTCCGTTTGAAATTCTCGTTGCAGATATTATCTCCAGCAAGGCTTATTAGGCAGATGCAGAAAAGCGTAGAAGGACAACAGTTGGAAGAGGCGTGGTATGACCGTTTTAAATTCTCGTTGCAGATATTATCTACTGAAGTTGCTCACCCAGCAGTAAAGCGGACAACAGTTGGAAGAGGCGCGGTGAATCACTTTATGGATTTGATTTTTCACCCCTCAGTACAGATTTCGGTGGATATTACTGATATTTTCTTCAGAGCCTTTCAGCACAGCTAGAGTGTCGACCGTTGTTGATTTTTCGAGGACGACTCTGGTCATAACCAGATAGCTGCTCATCTCAGAGACCTAGTTACCAATCTCAGTCTCGAGCAGCTGAATTCTCAAGAGCTATTCAATTCCTTCAAGTCAACATTCAATCAGCGTATGGCGTCTCTACAACTCAGTATTGCAGATGCACATAAGACACAACGTTCTCTGATAAGTGCATAGCGGAGACATTACCTGCATTTGTAAAAAAGTCGTGACAGAGACCAAGCTGAACTCTCTTCAGAACTAATGTAGACAAGGTTGTTACAACTTGACAAGGTACGGAAATCTTCATCTGACGTAAATTCGAGCCTCGCCTCCCTCAGCTCTCAGCTTGCAGAAGTTGTTGCACATCTTAAAAGAGCTTGTGATGTCAAAAAGGGGGAAGGTGGTAGCAGCAGCAATAGAAAAGGTGAAAGTACAGTGGTGACAGATACAAAGACAGCAGTGGCAAGCGCAGCTTATTTTGAGTCGTTGTCGGAAGTTATTTTGAGAAGTATTTTAGTTCTTGTACTTAGCAAGTTTCGTTGATTAATAATATAGAATGTTTGCTGCTAAGTTTTGTCATCACGGAAAAAGGGGGAAATGTTTAGAGATAAAATTTAAGTTTTGGTGATAACAGATACAAGAAATCGAATATATTACAGTTGTAAATATGCAGAGCTGAACACAACAGCTTACGACATAACAGATCAGCTCAGAGTGTGTTGATCATCTAAGAGTTGGCATATCAGATTAGAACAACGGATATCAGCTTAGGGTATGTCAAACAGTTTATGGCGATGCATTTCAGCTCAGAGAAAGCAGAACAATTTATGGCATAGCTACTCAGCTCAGGATGATGCAGATCAGCTTAGAACAGGTCGAAATTCAGCTCAGAGAAAGCAGAACAGTTTACGGCATAGCTACTCAGCTCTGGATGATGCAGATCAGCTTAGAACAGGTCGAACTTCAGCTCAGAGCAAGTTAAACAGCTCACAACGTCATACCTCAGCTTAGAGCTAGTATATCAGTTCAGAGAAGTCAGTCAGCTAAGAGCATGAATATCATCTTAGAAATTCCCGATTCAGTTCAGAACAAGCAGAACAACTTAGAGCATAAATTTTCAGTTCAGGGTAAACAAAGCATATTAGAGTGATTCAGAACAGTTCAGATTAAAGCTTCAAGATTAGAACAATGTTCAGCTCAGAGAAGATTCAGATAGGAGCTTCGTACATAGAACAGATTACAGCTTACACAGCAATGAAAACAGCTTAGAGCGATACCAGCACAGAGACCAGCTCAGAGCTCAAGAACAGTTTTTGGTTTAGAGCTCACATGAATTCAGATCAGTGCTTGAAGATCTAAATCACAATTCAGCGTTTACATTATCATCTTAAGGAACAGCTCAGAGGAACGTTTCAAGATCAGCGTAATAACATATATCTGATTAGAGCTGGAAACGGTACAGTTCAGCAGAGATCATCTCAGACAGGTTTGGATCAGATCTCAAGAGCAGTCTACAGTATTTCACGTAATAGCTCAGAGCTCACAAGCTTTCAGAAAACAGCTTAGAACACACAGATAGCTATTTTGGACGTGATCAAGTTAAATCAATTGTATGCTTAATTAATGGCAAATTTATCGGATTCTATATTTGGACTCAACGGTATCTTTCCTGTTATTTGGGTAGAAGAAAACGTAAGTTCTTTGTAGAAGGAAAGAAATCAACTAGCCGGTACAACATATCATTTGCCGATTGATAGAGATGGAAATCTCTATACATATGACGATGAAAAGAAGCAAGGAAGATCCTTTTTTTAATACAGAGACGTGTTCGAAAGAGATTTTGGAAAAAGAACTTTTGAACAAATCTTTGAATCAACTACAAACATCTTTGGTCCACAAAATTCTGCAAATAAACTTACGCTACATACTGTTACGCTGCAAAATTCACGTCGCTCAAAATCTCAGTGTGCATCATCACCTTCGTTACAACATACACTCAAAATCCTTACATTTATTCATTGTATTTGTAACCACTATGTGGTTTTGTGTATTGATTGTAAATCAAAAACAGAGTTCCTAGAAAGCTTAAACAGCTTAGAAGCTGTCGTTGTACTTGCAGAACAAATTAAGCATATGTTTCTGTCGTGGTGTTCCTAGGAGTTCTTGAAGCTTGCGGGCTGTCGGATCGGATTAAAGCAGGAGCTGATGTAATCAAATATTCTAGTGGAATCCTTCCTGTTCAAGGAAGAAGGAGAAACATAGGAGTTTAATATCCGAACTTCAATAAACAAATCTCTTGTCCCTTTTACTTTACTGCACTATTTTACAGCTTCCATTTACTGCTTTACAGCCTTTGTTGAGTATATATTTGTTCACTATTTAATCGGGTTCATTCCACACATTTTATTGTTACCCTAGAAGACAACAGCATACTGAGATTCCCCTAAGATGGTAACTCAGCTTAGAGGCAGCCGAAGGTTTTAAAATCTTTTTGAAAGAAGTTTTCAAAAAACTGGTGAATGAGTTCATTCAACCTCCCCTTCTGAACTCACGAGCTATATTTTAACTATATTTTCGATCCAACAGCTACAATTAGAACAAAATCAGAGCAGTTGAATTAAAAGGGTTGATTTTTAGAGAAAAATGAAGGAGCATTTAAATTAATCACTATGGAGCTTGTGTAAAGCATTAAATGCACATTTATTGCTTAAGAAGATCGTATGAGGATTCAATAGATGAGCCTACAGGACAATTTATTACCGTTGGACTACGACCACCCTCCACCACCTATCCATACCACAGCAAACTGAGGGGCGGAAGCTACCCAGTGCGTCTTTAGTGCTATCCCTCGTGAGTTTGAACATCAACAACCACTCCACGAGGAAGCAACTCAAATCAACATCAATGCATCAACTAACAAGGGATCATCAAGGCTCAATATGATATATGCAAGGGTTTAATGTCATGACACGTTCAATCCTGCAACACAAACAACATAACATATTTAAATCACATAGCATGTAAACAGCATTGAGCGCATACTCATACTCTACGAAAGCGGTAATTACCAGTTCTGATCCATACCTCAACTCCTGACCAATAATACCTACAACAGCTTGCGGGAAGAACTAAACACCAACAAGGAACAGATCGCGTGAGTCGAATCAACCAGCTCAGGCCACCTGCCATCTGCTTCCCCAACCCTCATGGAGACATCTCGGCAGAAACGTCTAATTTAACAACTCAAGCTACAATCTGCTCAATCTAAACAAAATCAGTTTGGGAAAGCTACAACTGAAATAGAGCCGAGAGATACCAGCTCGACCTAGCTCAATCGTACTCCATAAAAATGATTTCTGGTTCTAAAAAATCTGAAGACGAAGGAAATCACTTAACAGAAGTCGTTACCTGGACCAAAGAACAACTTGGTCAAAATCACGAAAAGTCGTAAGCTTTGACTACGATCAAAATCTCTCTCCGGCCAGCTACTGGCTCCGAAATTGGTAAGGAAAGGATGGGTTTTGAGAGAGGAGTCCAAGGGTACCAACCTTGCTCCATGTTGAGCCGTCTACCTCCGATTATCGGAGAAGATAAGGTTCGATGAACAGTACTGATCGTTTCATGAAAGGGTGACAACTCGGGCTCTCGAAGGTAAAAGAAATATATAAGTGTCGGGAAATGGCTAACATTTGGTAAAAGTCTAAGAATATAACTTAAGTTCCCGCAATCTGATCCACAGTACCCATCGAGCAGCTCAGGCCTCTAAGCTGATACCAACTCGGGACAACTAGCTCTCTTCTAAGTTGACACTCCATTTAGTTCTTACCAAATCGATACGCTACAAAAAAACACAGTGTCAATAGATCATCACAGAGCTTATGCGCTAATATCAAGGACTAACAAATCATAACGGAGCCCTCAGATCAGCTTAGCGCTTCTCAAACAGCACAACAATATCAGCATGCTACACCATCTAGCTGAGGCATCAGATCATCTTGCACTATACGAACCATCATGCGCTACCCAACAGTACAGCTCACACCAGATCAGCTTAGCTCGCACCAGATCAACACGGATCGATCACCACACAACTCGATCAATCTACTGCAGCTCTATCAGGTCAACACGCCTGATATATTTCAGCACTGTTCCATCAGATCAGTACGCGTCCAAGCTGCTTCACTCAAAACAGCTCGCGTCCAGGCTGCTTCACTCCAAACATAATATGACCCTCGCTAAAATCGATTAATCTAACTTAGTTAATCCGAATTGATCTTCCATGCCTCACATTCTCCCCCACTACAAGAAGGATTTCGTCCCTGAAATAGAATCACTAGCCACCAGAGTGCAGACCCAACAAACCAAAACCAACACAAAACCGCAATTCTGAAGCTCTCAGACAGCTATTAACAAGAGTTCAAGATAACAAATATAATACACTAACCTGATCAGATGGAGTAAAACGAGGCATGCTCAAACAAATTAGGTCACTCTTGCTGCATCTTCGCCTCTAATTCCCATGTAGCTTCTTCTCTTCCATGTTTGCTCCACTGCACCATTACCAAAGGAATGATCTTGTTGTTGATTTGTTTCTCCTTTCTACTCAAAATCTGCAACGGATATTCAACATAACTCAAGGTCAGATCTAGCTCTACCTCGTCAAATCGCAATACATGGGAAGGATGCGGCTCACACTTCCTTAACATGGACACATGAAACACATCATGCATCAAGGACAGCTTGGGCGGAAACAGCAAGTGATAAGCTAGGGGGCCGATCCGTTCTACAACTTCATAAGGTCCGATGTTACGAGGAGTTAGCTTACCTTGAAGTCAAAATCTCGTAACACTTCCGAAAGGAGAAAGTTTCAAGAAAACTCGATCACCAACTTGAAATTGTAAAGGTCAACGCCTTTATTTTTATAGCTGGATTGGAGATATTTGTGCTACTTTCATTCTCTTGTGAATTAGATCAACTTGATCTCTCATTTGCTGCACAAACTCAGGCGAAGATAACTTTCTTTATCCAACTTATTCCCAAAAAATCAGCGACCTGTACTCCTACCATACAAAGCCTCAGATGGTGCAATTCCAATAGTCACTTGGTAGCTATTGTTATAAGGAAACTCTATCACTACTACAAAACAGGTAATAGACAATAGATAAAATCCACTGTCTATTTGGAAAAATGACCGTGGTCGAAGCCCGTGTTGTCCAAAGTCTCGGTTAACCACAACGGAGTTTAAACGTTGTTTGAACCTATAACAAAGGACAAAATTTGTTGTAATTGTTAGAAAAATAAGTAAGTTAAACAGTTGTCGTCCGTTAATTTAAACACAAATCTTATTATTCGATAACAGTTTTAAGAAAATCATTGTTATATCAATACAATATTTTTCTCGATAATACAAATTTGTAGTCTATTAATTCTAACGATACGAATTAAAAATTATTAATTTATGTATATATGAATACAAGAAATTTTAATTAATTAAAAACAATATGATTTATATAGGAAATCCAATTGGACTAGATTATGAAAAATTACAATGTTAATACCACAAAATAATCTGTTTTGTCCTAATTCATTACCACTTCCCAACGATCTAGCTTTGAAAATAATTTCATCCAAACCCTTGCACGTCCTCTGTAGACCAGAGAAGCAACACCAATCATTATCAAAAAAGAATTGTATCACTAAACATAATAATAATACACTGTAAGGTGATAAATTCAACACACAAAAGAGAAATGCTTAAACGAGGTACCACATGATACGTGGTCAATGCAGACTTGGCAAACTCAAATAGTTTTATCTGGTGAGTATTATGAAATCCATTAACTTCATCGATGGCCTAGAACATCCAGAAGTTGCAGGCTAATCAGATTAAAAAAATTCTGCCCTTGCAAATATGTTAATCTAATAAATAAAAACATTTCAAGTTTTAATGCTTTTGACAGATGACCTGTTATAAGTTATGCACAACAAGTCGAATTTGTCGCTGTAAAACATCTTGTGCCATGAGTTGGAATCTTGGAGCCAAATCAACAAATATATCCACTTCCTTCACGAGAGTAGAACTCAAGCACGGCAAAAGATCACAGCTAGCAACAGATTCAAGGGCCCAATATTCTATGCGGATGCATATAATTCTATGACATTTTCAACATGATATGTATGCATGCCAAGCCAAAAAAACCACCAAAACAACATACGGTAATACAGAACAGCTCAGACATCATCATGTAATATGCCGCTCAGTAGTTCAGCACGCACAAGTATATTCACATGCCTATCTCAAAGGTATAATCATAAGCTCAATTCGTACCTTAACTCCTGAGTAACAAATACCTCAAACAGATCGCACGAGAAGAACAGAACACCAACAGTCCACGGTATATGTCCACTGCTCCTCCAGCTCTCGTGGAGAAACTAAATAGAGACGCTCGAAAACTACAAAGCTACAACCTGCTCAACCACACGACATCATCTCGGGGACAAACTTCGACAGAAACAGAACTATGAGCTACCAGCTCGGTGTAGAGAACTAACACTTACTTGAAGGCGCTATCGGAGCTAAAGAACCAACTAGCCGGAAATCACGAAAAGTCAGTACGCCCTGCTTACGTCGCGCTCACTCTTCCAGCAAACCAACGACTCCAATAGTGGTACGGAAGGAACGATCTTGAGGAGAGGAACTCAATGCTACCCTCCTTGCTCCAAGCTGAGGCGTCTACCGCCAACAATCGGAGAAGATCTGGTTCAATGAACAGTAAGGTTTTCGCTATAGGGTAAAGTTCGCTCCCGAGAGAGAATATACGCTAAGTGTTGGAAGTGAACCGTGCACACGATCAAAGTAAATATATATACTTAAAAACCATGAATTGATCTACAGTGCCAACGACCACCTCGGGTCCCCAAGCTGATACCAGCTAAGGCATACAGTTCAGCACGATCCTCACTCCGCTGGCGCACACAAAAATACACGCTTGCTACTCAGATAACACTCACACGGATTACACTCTCAGGACAGCTTAAACCTCACTGCCCAGCTCACGCTCGCCAAACAGTTTGCACTCACATATCATCCCGCGCTCACATATCAGTACACGCTTGCTACTCACATCATGCTCACACAGATTACACTCTCAAGACAGCTTACACCCTCACTGCCCAGCTCATGCTCGCCAAACAGTTCGTACTCACATATCATCTCGCGCTCACATATCAGCACACGCTTGCTACTTAGATCATTCTCACACAGATTACACTCTTAGGACAGCTTACACCCTAAATGCCTAGCTCACGCTCGCCAAAGAGTTCGCACTCACATATCAGCTCGCGCACTTAACTCATCTCTCGCATATGCATATCTCTCACCATCCAGCTTAGAAGAGCTAAGCCAGCTCACACTTGATCTGACAGCAGTAAATAGCTCACAACATGCACAGTAGCATCAGCTCGCGTCACAGACCAGATCACGCACTGCTATTTTACGCATACTGAGTAGTTCTCGCCAAAGCTTACTATCATGACTAAATATCGCCAAAGCTGAAACCACAAACAGCTCTAGACTGGTCTGATAACTAAGAACTGCTCTCATCCAAGCTGGAGACAACAAATAGCACTGGCCTACACATGAATCTACTACCATCTTACGCCTAAGGTGATACCACTAAACGGCACCGCACAACACTCGCGATCTGAACATTCAGCTCATGGCACCCATAACATCCCTAATCTGAATCCATCTAAGACTCCAGTTTGCATCCGCTACGCTACACAGTGCCTCCCAGACCCGCTCACTCCTAAGCTGTTTTCCCAAAAACAGCTCGCGACAAAAACTAGCATAACACCCAACTATGCAGCTCAGATCAGAACCGTTCCTCACAGATCAGCTTATACTCCAGCTCCTAACATCGCTTACACTCGTACAGCAAAATCCCCAAGTTGTTCGCTACTACGTTGTTATCTCCAAAACAGATTACGACTGGAAGACTTGCTCCATGCTTAATGAAGCAGTTTAGCTCAGAGATGATCGCCCCAGATCAGCTCACGTCTGATCTGGTCTACGCTTAAACCAGATAATTATCTCAATTAATCCACTAATCATTCAGACCTCAGACTTCAGATCCTCGAAACACAGGAAAACACATAAATGTGGGAAGAGGGACGCATAATTTTAAACCGATGGAAAAACATTGATCAGGTTTTTAAAAACACTCTCAATGACAACGGTTGTTACGACACCGTTGTCGTTGATCCCGACATCATTTTTAAAACAGATTCAATGACAACTGTTTTAATAAAACCGTTATCTTTTTGCCAAAACAATATCATAAGCCATCGGTTTTTTAAAACCATTGTTGTTTGGTAAAAACGCGCTCATCAACAACGAATTTCATCAAAACCGTTGTTAAAAAATTAAACACCTTAAAAAATTAAACACCGCGGTTTAATATGAATCCATTGTCTATTGCGTGTTGTTAAAGGTCATTTTTGTAGTAGTATACCAAAGACAAGAATTGCCAATCTCCACTGAAATCCGTCTCCACAGCTCGCAACATATCTTCAAGCGTCTGAATGTGGGTGAACTGTGACGACGAGTTCGGTATCTGTCGGGAGCTTTAAGGAGAACATAATGAGAGGTGTTGTCTAAAATGACTAAGTGTTGGTCAACGAAAGAGTATATATACTCACGCTCAATAGATAACGGCTACAGTGAAATCATATCAGCTCAGAACTCAAAACTATATTCACCCAAACGTACAGCTCAGCACACACAAATAATCCAGCTATCGCATCCAACAACTTGCGTTCTCTACAGACCACGCTTTCAATAGATCACGTTCACAAGACAGCTCGCGCTTACCAACAGATCACGCTTTGCTAACGATACAGCTCTCGCTCGTGGTTCAGATCTCGCTAACGATCAGCTCTCACCAAAGCTGGCCACCACCAACATCTCTCGTCCAAAGCTGAAAACCACAAACAGCTCTCGCCTAAGCTGTGCGTCACCATCAGCTTACGCCAAAGGTAACTTCACCAACCAGCACAACGCAACACCCATAATATGATCCCTTAGCTCAGGGCACCCATAACATCCCTAAGCTGAATCCAGCTTACGCTCATACAGAAAATCCCAGAGTTGTTTGCCTCTACGTTGTTGTCCCAGACAGCTCGCGGTAGTAAACTCGGTCAAGCACAACAAAGCAGTTCAGCTCAGAACTGTTCCACTCAGATCAGCTCGCGCCTGATGTGATCCACGCCACACTCGATACGAATGTTACAAACAGCTTACACCAGAACGGCTCTTCTCCATCAGCTTTCTCCCAAATCTGACCGCACAAACAGCTTGCGCAACCTCAGGTCAGATCGCAGCTTAGGATGCTTTATCTAGCTTACAACAACCAAAAAACTCACGATTCTCTCAGCTCACAGCACCTAAGCTTCGAACAGCTTGCGACATGCACAGCGGCATAGCTCACAGCAACAGGACAGATCACGCACTGGCCAGCTTATGTGTACTGAACATAAGCGCTACAAAAGCTTAGCTTACACCGCTCAGCTCAGTGCACGCCGACCAGCTCAGGTCGCACTCATCCACAATAGCTCACATCCCTCAGGCCAGCGCATACCGTCCAGCTCAGATCGCGTACTCTCTTCTCATCTAGCAGTACGTAGATCAGCTTGGAGTACTCAAATCAGTACCCATCGCTTAGGTCAACTTGCGATGCTCTATTCAGCTTTCGTTGTCTCATCCAGTTCACGACACTTTCAGATCAGCTCACGCACCCAATTCTCAAGGTACGTACTCATACCAGCTCGCGATGGTCAACCCAACTCTCAATGGTCAACTCAGCTTGTGACGTTGTGTAACTCCCAAACCTGCATCCAGCTTACATCTTCTTCCTAAACTGCTATCAGGTCAGAGCGCTTCACTGGATTAGTTCGACTACAGCAGCAGCAGCTCAGCTCACGTGCCCCACATGGCTAACCATAGCACATATCTTACCTGTCAGCTCGCACCCGATCTGGTCCAACTCGCGTAACTACACAACAAGCTTCTAAGCTGAATCTCTCATACTAGGCATCCAACGCATCCGAACTGGAAAATTCTCCAGAAAACACCAATCCACTTACACCTCTAAGAACAACACAAAGCACCAGAACATCTCACACCGGTGGTGATATAAACTAAAATCCGAAGCAGATTCCTCTATCAGCTTAACACAGAACCTAAGATCAGCTTGTGTCCGAGCTGATCCACATCATCCGATACTCTCAAGCTGAAATATCGATTATTTAACTACTAATCGGGACTGATTAAGGCACTAATCATCTTGGCTAATCACAGTCCTCACAATAAGATGGCATTCAGAATTCGCTATGGCTACTACGAGTTCTAGGTGATGCCTTTTGGATTGACTAATGCACCAGCGGTCTTCATGAACCTCCTGAACCGAGTATTTAAGCCGTACCTTGATCATTTTGTCATCATATTCATTGATGACATCCTCATTTATTCGAGGAGCAGGGATAAGCACGGCCAGCACCTACGGATGGTTTTAGGAGTGCTGAGAGATAGTAATCTATATGCAAAATTCAGCAAGTGTGAATTCTCATTGGAGAGAGTGACATTCCTTTGTCACATTATTTCTAGCAGAGGAGTATAAGTTGATCCGTCCAAGGTGCAGGCAGTTAGAGTGGGCAGTGCAAAAGAATGCATCTCAGATCCACATTTTTCTAGGATTGGCAGGATTTTATCGGAAGTTCATCCAGGACTTTTCCTCCATTGTAGTGCCCTTGACTGCGCTGATGAATAAGAATGCCAAGTATGTAGGGAGCCTGGAGTGCCAGCACAGTTTTGATACTTTTAAGAAAGCCCTCATATCAGCACCTGTCTTAGGTATGCCGTCGGGGCAAGGTGAATTCGTGATCTACACCATCTAAGCTAGTCCTAGGCACAGTGTTGATACAGGATGATAGAGTTATAGCATACGCCTCAAGACAGCTGAAAGTGCCGAGAGTAATTACCCGATGCATGATCTAGAGTTAGCAGCAGTCATTTTTGCAATCAAGATTTGGAGGCACTATCTGTATGGAGAGAAGTGCAAGATCTTCACCAACCACAAGAGCCTGAAGTACTTATTCAAGCAGAAGGAGTTTAACATGAGAAATAGGAGGCTAGAACTGGTGAAAGATTACGACTATGAGATTAGCCACCATCCGAGGAAAGCTAACATTGTGGTCGATGGATGGAGTAGAAAGAACGCAGTTGTGGCTCATCTTACAGTCACAGAGCCATTACAGCAAGAGATACAGAGCTTTGTACTAGAGGTTTATACTGTAGGAAGAGCTCCTAGACTGAGTTATGTGATCGTACAGTCCACTCTACTAGATCACATTCACGATAGTCAGGCTAGTGATGAGCAGCTGCAGTTCAGCACCACATTTCATCCCCAGACAGATGGGCAGATGGAGAGAGTGAACCAGGCACTAGAGGACCTGCTGCGAACTTGTGCTATTGATTTTCAAGGGAGTTGGGAATCTATCTTTAGTAGAGTTCACCTACAACAGCTTTTAGGTCTCCATCGGCATGGCACCTTATGAGGCACTCTATGGGAGGAGGTGCAGATCACCTATCCATTGGGACGAGGAATGTGAGCAGACAGAGTTGGGCCCTGAGATAGTCCGGCAGATGGCAGACACAGTGACGAGGATCAGGTATAGGATGAAAGCTGTCCAGAGTCGACAGAAGAGTTACGCTGATCGAGGAGGAGTGAGTTAGAATTCACAGTTGGGGATCACGTTTTTGTGAAGGTTGCTCCTATGAAGGGTGTGATGAGATTTGGAAAGAAAGGGAAGCTAGCACCCAGATTCATAGGACCCTTCGAGATCTTATACAGAGTGGGGACATTAGCTTATCGTGTAGCCCTACCGCCGAGCCTAGCAGCCGTACACAACGTCTTCCACATCTCCATGCTTAGGAAATGTGTGTCGAACCCCTCGCATGTGCTGAGTGTCGAGCCACTTCAGCTATCACCGCAGTTGACTTTCGAGGAGCGAGCTACTCGGATCTTAGGTAGATAGGATAGGAAGCTACGTAATCGAACCTTCCCATGGTCAAGGTCCAAGGGATGAATCACTCCGAAGAGGAAGCTACATGGGAGGTAGAGGCTGACATCAAGGAGCACTACCCGAAACTCTTTGGTAAGTTTTCGAATTTCGAGGATGAAATTCTTGTAAGGGATAGAGTATTGCAACACCTAGAAATTGTGCCTATTAAAAATATCATGCCTTAATATTATTTTGATTCAAATGGCTATATTAATTATGTCATTTAATTATTTAAATTATTTTATGACGAGTATCATTTTAGAAATTTTTAGTAAAGGTGCTATGAAGCCGGAATGGAGACGACGAGAACACCCAGGTAAAGATGACGTTTATAAAATTAATTTTTTAAGGCCATTCCCTATGCTTTGAGAATTTTATAGTACGAAATATTTTAAAAGTTCATTTTTTAACCAAGTTTCAACCTCATATTTTATCCAAAGTTTTCGAAATTTAAACAAGGGAAGGAGATAAAAATTTTGAGTAGCAGCCTTATCCATGAGTTTTTGACAACTTTAAAACACCCTATTCCCCCTCTATTTAAAAATTTTCTCACTTATTTTACAAATACCAATTAGCACATACGAAAGTAAGGAAAACGACATCCACACAAATCCCTTCTCTAATGATTTATGTCAGTTCGATAGAAGATATACACCATAATTCAAAAATCATTACTCCCCATATCTTCATAATATGAACTTGAAAACATTTAAACCTTTATAATTTTTGTAGCATAAAGTAATAGTTTAAATACTCTTTCAAGAACAACATGCTCTGATACCACTTGTTAGGACCAAAAAAAATCGAACGGTTTTAAAAGGCAGAGCAACAGGGAAACGCGATCTGAAAGAAAAGAAGGAGGAGTTACAATAACTCAAACTTCTTGAAAGGTTTTGAGCATCGAGAGCAATACCGAGTTTGTTGAAAAACCAATTAGAAAATACTCGAAATGCTCTCTTAAAACTGATTTTAGAAACATTTCTAAACATGTATGCATCAAATCAGTAAAAGTACTCAACAATTTGTTTCTGGAAGTTCGAAGACACTGCTTCTATGTCTCCCCTTCTTCCGAGCTGTAAGGCCCCACTATAAGGCTCTGATTCTTACAAATCCACCTCCACTGGGACTTATTACACTGTCCAAACTGAGACTCCTAGGTTTCGCTCTGCATTTTTTTAATGTCTCTATCCAAGACTATAAACACCAAGTTTAACGTCTTTGTGTGAAGAAAACTTTTGTGTATTTGATCCACTCATCTAATCTAATTCAGCTCATGTCTCGTATATGTTAGTGTGTAGTGTAAACTATCATGTAACCCACACACTGTCGTCTCTCTCCATTCATAATCAATACGTTACGATGACCTTGCCTTCTATCCTTCGACCAGACTCTATTCTTCTCTCTTTTCATTTATCTCGTCTGTCCGTCATCGTGTAAATCAGTCCACATTTTTTGCTTCAATTCAGGTGTGTATATAGCCTCTGTACTGATATGAGCATTGGACACAAGTTTCTTCCCATTTGAAACCCCATGAGACTCGATACCCAGTTCATGACTTGGAGTTGGCAGTCGTTGCCTTTACTTTGAAGATTTGGTGCCACTATCTCTATGGCGAACAGTTTGTGGTGTATACCAACCACAAAAGTCTTCAGTCTCTTTTCACAGTCCGATTTGAATATGAGACAGCATATATGGATGGAGCTGCTCAAGAATTTTGATTGCGAGATTCAGTATCAGCCTAGGAAGGTGAATGTAATTGCTGATGCACTTATTAGGAAAGCCCAAGTGGCGATGCTTGCATCGCTAAATATTTCTAAGGTCCATGAGCATCTGAGCACTACTGGTTGGCGTTTCTACCTAGGTGATGACTATGTTGTGGTGTCATATTTTCAGGTTGAGCCACAGATTTTTCGGATATTAGGGCAGCTCACAGAACCGATCCGTATATCCATGAGTTGAAGTTGAAGACTCGAGCTGGACAGTTGGAGGATTACTCTGTCTCAGATGATGGTTGTTTGAGGTTCGGGGCAGGTTGGTTGTGCCTAACTTGATTGATTTGATGGAAATGATCCTAAGAGAAGCTCACTGTAGTCGTCACAGTGTCCATCCTGTTACAATAAAGATGTACCATGTTTTGAAGCCGCACTATTGGTGGACAGGTTTGAAGAACGATGTTTCTGAATTTGTTGCTCGTTGTGTGAATTGTCAGCAAGTTAAGGCAGAAAGGATGAGAGATGGTGGACTATTTTAGAGTTTAGAGGTGCCTCAATGGAATTGGCAGCATGTAGCTATGGATTTTGTGACCCATTTGCCTTGTTAGAGCCGAGGTTGCGATTCTATTTGGGTAGTAATTGATAGACTTTCGAAGTCAGCTCACTTCATTCCCTACCATATGATGCACTCTTTGAAGAAAATGGCAAAACTGTACATAGATTTTGTAGTTTGACTGCATGGAGTGCCTGTGTCCATAGTTTCAGATCGAGATCCGTGGTTTACTTCCAGATTTTGGAAGAGTTTGCAAGCAGCTTTGGGCACCAGATTGGCTATGAGTACAGCTTATCATCCCCAAACTATGAGACCCGAAAGCTGCTGAGATTGATTGAGTTAATAATCGAGTTTTATTGAGATCAGCTTTGAGTTGTTGAGCTTGGAGAAGCTATCAGGTTTTGTTTTAGCCCTTATAATAGTTCTGTAGAAATTGAGTTTGGCGAGGAATCTATTCAGAAGTTAGCGCGGGTCATCGCTGAATGTTAGCATTCAGCAGTGGTGACGTAAGCAGTTGTCGCTGAGTGGTTGTATTCAGCAGTTGTAGCGAGATCTGTTGTCGTTAGTGTTCAGTGGTGAGATAGCATGCTTTCAGTAGCGGATGATAGTACGTCGTCGTTTGGATTAGTTGGAACGACAGCGTTTTGGATTGGCGAAGAAGACTCAGCTGTGAGTTGCGTTAGCGTCAGCTATGTGAGAGATCTGTTGTTGCGTTGCGAACGGATGTTGGTTAGTGTTCAGCAGTGAGTAGCGGGTGACGTGTCCAGTTGCGACAGTAATTCCCTGCGACTTCGTTTGAGTTAGTAGCGATCGCTGTTTTGGCGTAGAGTGAGATCTGTTTGCGAGCGGGAATATCAGTGCGATAGTTTAAGTGTTGGTGGATACTGTTCCTTCAGTTGTGATCAGCTTTGACTTATATTATAGGACTTGGTCTTCGATTTGAGTATCCAGTTTACATACTTAGAATATTTCCCGATTGCCAAATTCTGTCGCGATACCCTAGCTATTGTTCACCGAACCTTATCTTCTTCGATTGTCGGCGGTAGACAGCTCCGACGAGAGTGAGAGTGGTAGCGTTGGACTCCTCTTTCTGAGACGCTTCGTTTGGATATTGATTTCGGACGTTTACTTGATGCTGGTGAGGTGTACAAAGACATCTCCTTTGTGTAGTCTGTTAGCATAAGCGTCGGATTTCGGTCCTAGCTTTTTGGGGTAAGTAAGATCCTACCTTTAAGCTTGTTTAGAGCTTTCTGTTAAGTTATAGAGGTAGGTTAGCACTGGTGGAGTTCGTAACTCCCAGCTGCTGTTTTCTGTGCTT
>KV000517.1:54982-65244 GCA_001598015.1 Dorcoceras hygrometricum | reverse complement strand
GGGTCAACGCTATTGGAGAGTAGCGAGAGATCTGATAGCGCTAGCGTGTGACATGAGGGTGCGACCTGTTGGTCAGTCGCGGAGTTGACTGCTGGTGCATTAGCATGTACAGATGAGAGATCTGTTTCAGTGGTGTTGAACGCTGGCGAAGGTACGTGTGTAGAGATCTGATTCAGCGATGAGCGTTAGTTATGTTTCAGATGTCTCAAGTGCGACGTCATTTCGTTAAGTTGTGCGTCGTCGTTTTGGCTAGTGAGCGCTTAGCGTGATTTGAATTGTGCGAGCGGAGGGATCTGATACATGTTAACGTTGGAGCGTTTAGATGTCACCGATACACTGTCGTTTTTACTTGTTGCGCGAGAGTTAGTGTTAATGCTGGAATCTGATGGATGTGAGCGCTGATTTGAGAAATCCGTTCGGCGCTATGTTTTGATGCAGGAATCTGTTTTTGTCAGTGTTTGACTCGTTCAGTAGCTATTGAATGGAGGAATTTAAAATAAGTGTTGAGCAACACTTAGGATATTTTTAGACACCGATATTCCTCTGTTTTTCCCCGACATTCTTGAAACCCTCGTTTTAGCTACTGTTCATTCGAAACCTTTTCCCTGAGGTATTCGTCGATTTACGCCTCCTTTTTGAGTTAGATTGGTGGCGCTGGGTTCTCCTGGAGAAACTCTCTTGATTGTTACCAGCTGCAGGTTGGATTCGTTGGAGTGGAGAATATCGTTTCAGCAGTAGAGCTCGAACCTTTTTGCAGAAGTGAAACCCGACAGCTTTTCAGCTTTCTCGAGCTTTTGGGTAAGAGTTTCTTCTCGGTTTTGAGGTCTGTTCTTGTAGTTAATACCTGCGTGGGTGTATGGAACTTGAGTAGAGTTCTGCCGTAGGTGTTTGAATGTATATGTTCAGATTTAGCAGAGATTTAGATACCTTGTACAGATTTCAGTTCCAGGAAGAGTTCTGCCGTGGTTGAGGAAGCCAGGAGAGATCTGAATTGCACTATTTAGGGATTTCCGTGCTCAGTTCTTAATCTGTGAGGTAGAATTAAGATGTGGAAGGTACGAATTGAGCAACTCTAACAGCTTTGAGCATGGACATGGCTATAATTCGTGACATGAAATCTGATTGAATTTCTGTTATGTATTTACGTGAAGCATGCTTGATTGATTGTATGTGCTGTTTTGCGTAAACTGTGCATGTAGAAATCAGAAATGAATTTCTTGGCATTCATGCATACATCTTGAGCCTGATCTACAGATTGAATGATGACCTGATTGATAGCCACGTTGTGACTGGCCGACAGATGTGTCGGGCCTAAAAAGTCCAACGCTATCATCGGAGTGGTGACTATCGGATTCGAGTGTCTACCACCGAGCTATAATGGGCTGATGGGCTCTGAAGATCACGGACCGATGATTTCTCCGGTTGATACACCGTGCGGGTATAGAGGCTCATTGAGATGATTTGCCAATTGATACACTGGTCTAGCTATCCGATCCTTGATAGCCCTCATGAAGGTACGAATTGAGCAACTCTAACAGCTTTGAGCATGGACATGGCTATAATTCGTGACATGAAATATGATTGAATTTCTGTTATGTATTTACGTGAAGCATGCTTGATTGATTGTATGTGCTGTTTTGCGTAAACTGTGCATGCAGAAATCAGAAATGAATTTCTTGGCATTCATGCATACATATTGAGCCTGATCTACAGATTGAATGATGACCTGATTGATAGCCACGTTGTGACTGGCCGACAGATGTGTCGGGCCTGAAAAGTTCAACGCTATCATCGGAGTGGTGACTATCGGATTCGAGTGTCTACCACCGAGCTATGATGGGCTGACGGACTCTGAAGATCACGGACCGATGATTTCCCCGGTTGATACACCGTGCGGGTATAGAGGCTCATTGAGATGATTTTCCAATTGATACACTGGTCTAGCTATCCGATCCTTGATAGCCCTCATGCAACGCATAGCATCGATTATAGCATGTTGCATGATTTGTTGTTTTGATAGCTCTTCATACTGAGGCTTGACCTCGTATTTGTTTTCCTGCTTTTGTGTTGTTTGGGTATGTGTTATCCATTTGCAGGATCTTCAGGTAACCAAGCTGGACCGAGTGGAGTGCCAGCTGGTCGATCCCCATTTCCTTGAATCCCAGTGTATTTTATGATATGTATTAAACCGGGGGATGTCCCGTGTTTTATTGTATTGGAGGATCTGTATTTGATTTGAGATTTGATGTTACCTGTTTTATATGAGTTTGAGTCAATTAGTATTTTGATTATGAATATTTTTAATGATGATTTTGAGTTCAGGCCCAAATGATTTCGAATTAAAAAATTTTAAGCCCTATTTTATGCTTCCGCTATTATGTGCTTAATTAAGCTATAATCTCTGTTTAGTAGCACGGGGCCTGACATCACACCTCGAGATCCTGAGGTGTCCTGGAACTTCTTCCCAAGGTGCATCACGTGTATCCATGGAGCGCCTATTAGGCGTGTGTTGGTCGAGGAGTGCTTGGACCTTTATCGTATCGGGACATGCTTGAGCAGTGAAATGACCTCGAGGACCAAGATGACCATGTAGCGCCAAGACGGTGTTACCAGTAGCATTCCAAGAGGAGTCTTTCCTCGGGTCTTGAGATGGAAGATATATGTGATATCAAGAGTATCCCCCCAACGAGCCCTAGACAAAGAATTGTATTTTAGGACTATGAGTAGGGTGAGGACGAGAGGTAAAAAATTGTGTTTCTGAGGAAAATCACGATCCATGTGCACTCATACTGCAACCATTCATTAAGTTTGATCTGATGGTCAGGATAAGGCCTAGCCCGATGTTCGAGGCGACGATTAGAGTCCCGAGGAGATCTCAACCATTTGATGCTTGAGTGATATGTTGTGGTGCCGCACGAAGTCCTATAAATAAGTTGATTCTTCCGTTCATTTTCACCTTCACTCTAGTTTTGCATAGAAACTCTGTCAAAATCTTCACTCCCTTCCCGAGCTCTGGAACTGATACCATTTTCTCATGTCCTCTCTCTTTTACTTTCATACTGTAAGTTCTCAGTCTAATCTAGCTTTTTAGAGATGTCTTCCTTAGATAATAGCATCGTTAGGAGAGTAGCAAAGTCTTTAGATTCTCCTTCGTCCTCGGGATCTTAGTAATGAGGGCGGTGGTACCCCGACAGCCATAGATACTCATAGATCTAGGCTACTTAAGCCCGAGAAGATGCGGATCTAGCCTACTCGGAGTGTACCTGGTATGAGGTTAAGGCATCTACCCTGAAAGAGTCGGACATTCCACTAATTAAGGATAAGGTAGAGATGTCTGATAGGTTTGAGGTGATCATTCCCAACGTCAAGGACCGAGCTCATCGTCCTATTTTGGGCTTCCATACTTTCTATATTAACCAGCAAGATATGGATGTCCGATTTCCAATCTTGAGGTTCCTTGTAGAGTTATGTAGGATTATCGGGGCCGGTCCTAGCAAGTTGGCTCTAAACTCGTATAGTTATCTCCTATCGTTAGTTTTTTTGCTTATCTTTTTTGAGATCTTTCTTTTGACTTATACTTTGATGCAGCTGATCCACGTCAAGAGGTTAGGGCCTAGAAAATTATATTTTTATAAAAATATCAAGCTCGAGTTTATATGGAGAACCCGAGCTCCCACAAGGAATGGATGAGTAGATACTTTTGTGTTAATCGGTTAGGAGCGGGAGTCAGTGGGGCTATGATATGTACTGACATAACCAAGCCTATACGTTCTCACCCTAAACACCTGAGCACGCCCCCGATCCTACAAACTTCCTGGCTACCATGAGCGCAAAATGTTTCAACACTCGGGATCTAGTCAAAGAAATACCTCGTGTGCTACTTTAGATTTTTTCAGAAAGGGGTCCAACTTTTCGGTGACTTAGGTATCTCAATTGTCTCTTGCATCACTTTTATCAGTTCTCATGTACTGATCTCTTAACCTGTGTTTTGTCCATGCAGACAATACGATGGGGAAAGCCAAGATAATGAGATATCTGAAGGAGAGGAAGACTAAGCCGGAAGGAACCTCGAGCTCCCATTCTTCATCGAGCAAGGGGAAGAGGAATTCCTTGGTGAGTGAATAGGAGAGGCCCTGGAAACACCGAGAAAGGGAGACGGCAACAGATTCTACACCAGCAGCAGTTCTTGAGACTTCTACGGGCGAGCCAGTATGTTCGATGGAAGAGCTCCCCGAGCAATAGTCCACTGGTGATCCTCCTGTGGCTTTAGATATCTCTGAGATTTTTTTTGTGGATGCACATTCGGGCCCCGTCTCACTGGATTTTATTCGCCACATGGTCCCCTACAAGGATTTTAAAAAACTGATGTCTTATGGTATTGTTTTTTTTGCACAACAAAAACTTTTATTAAAACCGTTGTCATTGAATCTATTTTACAAAATGATGTCGGGATCAACGACAACGGTAACAACCGTTGTCATTGAGTGAGTTTTTAAAAACCTGATCTGTCAGGCCCCGTGCTAATCAACGAAGATTACCGCACAATTAAACATATAATCACGGAAGCGTAAAAACAGGGCTTAAAAATTTTCAAAATAATTTGGGCCTGAACTCAAATCGTCATTCAAAATATCAATAATCAAAATACCAGTTAAATCAAACTCATACAAAAACAGGTAACATCAAATATCAAATTAGATACAGATCCCCAATACATAAAAGCACAGGGCATCCCCTGGTTCAATATATAATACAATATATAACTGGGACTCAAGGGAATGGGGATCGACCAGCTGGCACTCCACTCGGTCCAGCTTGGTTACATGTAGATCCTGTAAATGGGTAACACAGACCCAAAAGACACAAAAGCAGGAAAAGAAATACGAGGTCAAGCCTCAGTGCGAAGAACCATCTAAAAACAGCAAGTCATGCAACATGCTATAAATCAAGTTATGAAATGCATGAGGCTGTCAAGGAATCGGATATCTAGACCAGTAAATCAACTGGCAAATCATCTCAAGCGAGCCTCTATACCACGCACAGCAAATCAGCCGGTGGAAACCATTGATCCGTGATATTCCGGCCCGTCAGCCATCACAGCTCGGTGGTATTCCGATACGACAACTCAGTCGATCACCACTCCGATGATAGCGTTGGACCTTTCATGCACGACACATCCGTCTGCCCTGGTCACAACGTGGCTCTAAATCAGGTCATCAATCAATGAGGAGGCTCAATATGTATGCATGTAATCCAATAAATTCATATCTGATTTCTACATGCACAATTTACGCAAAACAGAACATACAATCAATCAATTCATCAAGTCTGCTTCACGTAAACACACAACAGCAGTCAAACAGATTTATAACATGAAATATAGCCATGATCATGCTCAAAGCTGTTAAGAGTTGCTCCAATTCGTACCTCACAGCTTCAATCTACCTCAACAGATTTCTCAAAGGCACGGCAGAACTCAGCCTAAGAAAATAAGCTTTCTCCTGACCTCCTCAACCTCGGCAGAAGCTATCTCAAGCTTCCAGAAGAACCAAAGAACACACGGTTCAGATCTCACGAAAAGCTTAGAACAAACAGGTTCTTCGCGCTTATCTCCAACGCCGACTCAGGCCTCCTAGCAAGTATCAATCGAAAGAGCAACTCAAGGAGAATCCAGCGCCACCAATCTCGTACAAAACAACGGCTGGAAGAGACAGAAATCTAGGGAAGAAATGTTCGGGTGAACAGTAGCTATCGAGAGTTTCGAAGATGAAGATAAGAAATATCGGGTGGAAAATAATCTAAGTGTTGCTCAACACTTGCATATTTAAATCTCCCACACGAAGGCTGCTGTTCCAATTAATCAGATCCCTGATAACGCTTCAGAAGAAGTATCACAGCTAAATCCAGCGTTTCCTCTCAATAGGATCAGCTGAAACCAATCAGACGTTATGCTTCACTTACACCATGTCAAAACGACATCGTACCAACTAATCAAAACGACATCGCATAGGCTCACATCTGAACCCAACGTTTACTCTCGCAGCTGCCTCAGCTAATACAATCAGACGTTGTCACGCTTCCCTACTCATCCAAACAACGTCGCATCAAGGTTCCCGCTAAATAACTCAAAAAGACGTAGCAGCGCTCCAACAGCTGAGAACAGATCTCTCTCAAAACGACCAACAGCTGAATCTACAATAATATCAAAACGACAACGTAGAGGACACGTCACCATCGCTGCCAACAGCTGATCAAACCAACGTCCGATCATATCAACGCATCAGATCTCTCTCCAGCTGATGACCGACACAACCAACAGCTGACACAAAGCGTTACACCCAAAACGCTATCGTTCCAACTTATCCAAATGACGTAGTTTTGTTACCCGCTAAGAAATACTCTAACGAAACCAACAGATGGTTCCTACACACTCACATCTGCCAGCGTTACCCCACAGATGAAAAAATCTCTTACAATAGCAACAGCTATTTTGCGCTACAACACCAGCAGTCAACTCAACTGGGTTGACCAACACATGTCCTCTCCTCGTCAATTCTTGCGTCCGCGCGCTCCTGCTAACAGATGTTACTCCCAACAACTGCTCCAGCTGAGTTCGCTCGCTACATCTGCGTTGAACAATCGTTGACATCTGAATTACTCTACTACACGGATCCTTTCCAATACCACGACATCTGATCTAGCGATACGGCATCGCATCACCTCGATTTCACCAGCTAACGCCAACATACCAACATCTGAACCTCCAGCTGCAACCAACAGCTGAAATTCCGAAAAACACCAAAATCTGAAACCCGATTCAACCAAATACTCCGAATCCAGAAATCTGAAAATCACGACCCAGATTTCACCAAAAATCCTAAAATCTAAAATTCGAAATTGCTCTCGTGACTAATCCTTCAACAAATCTGATTAATCACTAATTAGAATTCTCAATCCTCACATTCTCCCCACCTTAAGAGATTTCGTCCTCGAAATCAAAGACAAACACAGGGAAAAAGCAAGCAAAACATTCAAACCGAACACCAACAACTGTCCAAATTCGAAATAAAACTTAGAAATTACCTGGAATTCTCACTAGTTTTGTATACAGTACTAGAACCCAAAAGGAAAACGTGAAATCTGGAACAAAAGAAACTGTGAAATCTGATGTCCACGATAAAAACCTCCTTCCTTTCTGTTCAGCTCCCTCCAGCTCCTAACTGCTCATTACCTGCACTCAATGAAAACTAGTGAGCCAAAGGCCCAGCAGGTAAAGTCTGGAAGTATCAAACATAAAATATAATCGTTCGTTAACTGGTACATACTGGAGTCTGAAACTTAAATACGCTTATGAATAAATAAGCTTAAAACATAACAGAGAAATCTGGAAAGGAACGAAAGCATAAAACATAACTCAATTCTGAAAACATTTTCTTTAAATATTTCTTAGAGCTGTGATTAAAATCACACTTGTGCTCTTCATTCATTTTCTGAAAATTATGAAAACACTTTAAACATTTGGTCCATTTCGTTTGATCAAACTCCTGATATCAGTCTTAGCACTATGGCTCATTGTTGAAGGGGTATATAGATCCGTCGATCCATAATCCTAATCCTTCCTTGGGTTTTGAAGGGGTATACAGTTCGTCAACCGTAATTCTGATCCTTCCTGGGGACCCTTTTGTTGTCATAACTTAAAATATTTCTTAAAACCTTCTGCTCTTTCTTTCTTTTGTGAAATCTGTTTTCTTTCTATTGAACGTTTACTGGTTTTCTTTTGTCTAATGATGTTCTGAAATACTTCGAAGTTTTCTGTAATACTCGCGAAGATGAAAACTGAATAAAATCTCTCAAATCTGATTAATTGAATCGAATAAATCTCTTGAAATGATTCAGAAATGAATAAGGATTCCAAATCTATGCTTTCTGTCTCAATCGAATAAGTATTGAAGAAGTAAAGGATGAGATCTGGTTTAAAGGAAGAGTAGAAATCTGAACCCAACCTGTGTATATCAACGAAGAAGAAATAAAATAGATTTCTGTTGGTCAACCAGATGTCAACACAACTTATAAATGACGTCACCAGATTTCACCTCGCTAAAGGAATAAACAGGTTGTCAACGGTCAACGATAGGAAAATGACTAATTTCAGACGTCTTAAAGAACAAGAAATCTGATTGAAATGCAAACTCAAAACAGACCTATACATTAGAAATCTGAAATAATGAAACAGTAGAAATCTGGATTAACTTAACACATAAACAGACCTCTACTTTTAGAAATCTGTTCATCATAGAAATTCAACGATGGTATAAGAACCAGATTTCATACTTAACCGTGTGGATAAACATGAATTACAACGGTTACCTTCTTCTGAAGAACTCAAAATATCTTTCGAAATTTCTGGAAATGAATCGAATAAGCTACTTGTAAGCTACTTCGATGAATGAATCATTGGAAAACTCAAGAATTTACCAGACGAACATCATTAAACCATATTCTAGAACATATTTGAATCAAAATTACAGTAAACGTAACTTTTGTAAAAACAGAGCATGAACTTCTGGTTTTTCTTGAAGAACGGCCGAAGCAATCTTCCTCTTCTTTAAAACATACATAAACATATAAAACAGAATTGAATATATGCTTTCCATTGAGTGAGCAAGAAACAGAGTTTACTTGCCTGAATTCTTTAACACAACAACAGCAGCAAATCCAGCAAACTTCTACGCACCGTCTGTTTCTTTTAAAAACTTTGAAAGGATTTTGTTCGGCTTCTTCCAAGAGAGCACCGCTTCTAAATGATTAATTTGAAGATAATGAAGCATGAAGCAATTTAACATCCTATTTATATGCTTTAAATGTCTTATCAAGGAAGTCACGTTTAATCAATATGCCAAAATCTACTATAAGCATACTCTGTTTTAAATAAAAAATGCATAATGAACCCGAACGTGTTTAATTAAAACAAAAGATTCAATTGGCTTGTAGAAATTGACTAGACATCTGCTATAATTGCATTCTTAATATCTGAATATCAACCCATAATAAAATGAAGGCTGAACATTGCGTAAGACATGAAATCTGTACGCGCTGGAAATTTAGCTTTTAAAGAAAGAAAGCTAAATAACATACACGTGAAGTCTGAAACTTAATCTATTCATGGATCGAAATAAAATAGCATTGTAATCCCTCAAATCTCATAAATTACTATTGTGGACTATAAAAAGATCTGGTCGTTACAATCTACGCCCCTTAAAAGAATTTCGTCCTCGAAATTACTTACTTAAAGAGATCAGGGTAGCTTCTCTTCATATCAGATTCAAAATCCCAAGTTGCTTCTCTTTATGAGTGATTTGTACATTGCACTTTAACCATAGGAATAGTTCTGCTTCTTAACTTACGATTCTCTCGTGCTAAAATTGTTAGAGTAGATTCCCAACTAGCCAACTCGTGGCGTGTGAGTATTATAGACTCTTGTATATGACAATCTTTATTTATGAAATACGCATTTATTTATGGCATTCTTTATATTCATTGTGATTATAATGTTAACAATTGTGTTGGATAAAGACCTAGAATGCACCATAGTGTATGTTAGATGTGATAGTGGATATAATGGCTATCATGAAACACATCTAATAGTCACTGTGTATTCTGAATTCGTTCCTAGTCGATTGGGCCGTCAAAATGAGGATAAGGCCGCCCGAGCTTGAGACTAGCATCTGCGATGTGAAGTACCATGTTTCATTGGTAGGGAACATTGTGATGTTCTGAGCATGTAGATGGATAGTGACCTGGTGATCTATCGAACTACCCTCGTTCGGACTTTCCAAGTGGTTACCATTTGTCGAGTGGATAAGTCCGAGGTCTTGGTTGTACTGATTAGTCCTCACTACTCGAAACTTCATTGAGCCTCACTTTGACTCGTTTACCGACTCACTTGGGGTCATTAGGTGCGGGATTAGGTGAGATCCCGATGCATGTAGGAGTCGATGCTTCGTTGTCTAGGATTCACCGCTCGCTCTCATGCGTGGATATCCTATGCTAGCTGAGGGGATAATAGTGTATAAATCTCTGGCCAGAGTACTGGATGTGTTTTAGGTAAATGGGTTTACCTAGTTACACTCGTGATGTCACTATTTGATGTCCAAGATGTATACATAGTTATCGTATCTCTAGCGACTCTCGATTTACCAATGGTCGTTGATCTGATCGGGATATATGTGTTGAAAGGACCGTACTGTACGCTAACCATGACC
>KV000517.1:0-21664 GCA_001598015.1 Dorcoceras hygrometricum | reverse complement strand
TTTCTGTTCAGCTCCCTCCAGCTCTTAACTGCTCATTACCTGCACTCAATGAAAACTAGTGAGCCAAAGGCCCAACAGGTAAAGTCTGAAAGTATCAAACATAAAATATATACTGGAGTCTGAATTTTAAATACGCTTATGAATAAACAAGCGTAATGCATAACTGAGAAATCTGGAAGGAACGAAAGCAAAAACATAACTCAATTCTGAAAACATTTTCTTTAAACATTTCTTAGAGCTGTGATTAAAATCACACTTGTGCTCTTTTCATCTTTTTCGGAGATTATGACAACACTTTAAACATTTGGTCCATTTCGTTTGATCAAACTCCTGATATAAGTCTTAGCACTATGGCTCATTGTTGAAGGGGTATATAGATCCGTCGATCCATAATCCTAATCCTTCCTTGGGTTTTCAAGGGGTATACAGTTCGTCAACCGTAATCCTGATCCTTCCTGGGAACCCTTTTGTTGTCATAACTTAAAACATTTCTTAAAACCTTCTGCTATTTCTTTCTTTCGTGAAATCTGTTTTCCTTCTCTTGAACTTTTACTGGTTTTCTTTTGTCTAATGATGTTCTGAAATACTTAGAAGTTTTCTGTAATACTTGCGAAGATGAAAACTGAATAAAAGATCTCAAATCTGATTAATTGAATCGAATAAATCTCTTGAAATGATTCGGAAATGAATAAGGATTCCAAATCTATGCTTTTCTGTCTCAATCGAAGAAGTATTGAAGAAGTAAAGGATGAGATCTGGTTTAAAGGAACAATAGAAATCTGAACCGATCGTGTGTATCTCAACGAAGAAGAAATAAAACAGATTTCTGTTGGTCAACCAGATGTCAACACAACTTATAAATGACGTCACCAGATTTCACCTCGCTAAAGGAATAAACCGGATGTCAACGGTCAACGATAGGAAAATGACTAATTTCAGACGTCTTAAAGAACAAGAAATCTGATTGAAATGCAAACTCAAAACAGACCTCTACCTTAGAAATCTGAAATAAGGAAACAGTAGAAATCTGGATTAACTTAACACATAAACAGACCTATACTTTTTGAAATCTGTTCATCATAGAAATTCAACGATAGTATAAGAACCATATTTCATACTTAACCGTGTGGATAAACATGAATTACAACGGTTACCTTCTTCTGAAGAACTCAAAATATCTTACGAAATTTCTGGAAATGAATCGAATAAGCTATTTGTAAGCTACTTCAATGAATGAATCATTGGAAAATCAAGAATTTACCAGACGAACATCATTAAACCATTTTCTAAAACATCTTTGAATCAAAATTACAGTAAACGTAACTTTTGTAAAAACAGAGCATGAACTTCTGGTTTTTCTTGAAGAACATCCGAAGCCATCTTCCTCTTCTTTAAAACATACATAAACATATAAAACAGAATTGAATATATTCTTTCCATTGAGTGGGCAAGAAACAGAGTTTACTTTCCTGAATTCTTTAACACAACAACAGCAGCAAATCTAGCAAACTTCTAAGCACCGTCTGTTTCTTTTAAAAACTTTGAAAGGATTTTGTTCGGCTTCTTCCAGGAGAGCACCGCTTCTAAATGATTTAATTTGAAGATAATGATGCATGAAACAGCTTAACATCCTATTTATATGATTTAAAATGTCTAATGAAGGAAGTCACGTTTAATCAATATGCCAAAATCTACTAAAAGCGTACTCTGTTTTAAAATAAAAGATGCACAATGAACCCGAACGTTTTTAATTAAAACAAAAGATTCAATTGGCTTGTAGAAATTGACTAGACATCTGCTATAATTGCATTCTTAACATCTGAATATCAACCCATAATAAAATGAAGGCTGAACATTGCGTAAGACATGAAATCTGTACGCGCATATCATGAAATCTGGAAATTTAGCTTTTAAAGAAAGAAAGCTAAATAACATACACGTGAAGTCTGAAACTTGATCTATTCATGGATATAAATAAAATAGCATTGTAATCCCTCAAATCTCATAAATTACTAATTGTGGACAATAAAAAGATCTGGTCGTTACATACACACTCACATCTGCCAGCGTTACCCCATAGCTGAACAAATATCTTGCAATAGCAACAGTTGTTTTGCGCTACAACACCAGCAGTCAACTCTGCTGGGTTGACCAACACGTGACTGCTGATCACATCCTCACGCTAACAGATCTCAGCCAACAAAACTGTGTTCACTCGCTACAGTACCGTTGACCCTCGTTGACATCTGAATTACGCTACCCCTCAGCAGTCAATCCAAATCGTTGATTTCACCATTTAGCGTAGACATCTGATCCTCCAGCTGCTACCAACAGCTGAAATTCCAAAAAACACCAAAATCTGAAACCCGATTCAACCAAATACTCCGAATCCAGAAATCTGAAAATTACAATCCAGACTTCACTACAATTCCTCAAAATCGGAAATTCGAAATCCCCAAAATTCGTGACTAATCCTATGCAAAACTGTTTAATCACTATTCGAATTTCTCAATCCTCACATGATCACTGTTTTTCCATCGGTTTAAACTTATTCGTCCCTCTTCCCACATTTTTGTGTTTCCTGTGTTTCAAGGAGTTGCAGTGTGAGATCTGAATGATTAGTGGACTAATTGATATAATTAATCGGGTTTCAGCGCAGACCAGATCAGGCGCTAGATTATATGGGACGAATCATATCTGAGCTGAACTGATTCATTGAGAGTAAACCAAGTTATCCTGTCGTAAGTTGTTTTGGAGATAACTGCGTAGTAGCGAGAAACTTGGGGATTTTGTTGTATGAGCGTAAGTTGTTAGGAGCTGGAGTGTAAGCTGATCTGTGAGGAACGGTTCTGAGCCGAACTACATAGTTGTGTGTTACGATTGTTTTTGTCATGAGCTGTTTGGGGAAAATATCTTAGGAGTGAGCAGCTCTGGGTGGCACTTTGTAGCATAGCGGATGCGAACTGGAGTCTTAGATGAATTTAGCTTAGGGATGTTCTGGGTGCCATGAGCTGAATGTTCATATCGCGAGTGTTGTGCGGCATTGTTTAGTGGTAGCAGCTTAGGCGTAAGCTGGTAGTAGCATCTTGTGTAGGCCAATGTTGATTGACTGTGCATCAGATAGAGTGTGAGCTGGCTTAGCTCTTCTGAGCTGGATGGTGCGAGATATGTGTACGCGAGATCTGAGCTGAGTGCACGAGCTTATATGTGAGTGCAAAATGTTTGGCGAGCGTGAGCTGGGGAGTGAGGGTGTAAGCTGTCCTGAGAGTATAATATATGTGAGCGTGATCTGAGTAGCGAGCGTGCGCTGATATGTGAGCACGAGCTGATATGTAAGTGCGAACTGTTTGGTGAGCGTGAGCGTGAGCTGGGCAGTGATCTGAGTAGCAAGCGTGTGCTGATATGTGAGCGTGAGCTGATATGTGAGTGCAAACTGTATGGCGAGCATTAGCTATGCAGTGAGGGTGTAAGACGTTCTGATAGTGTAATCTGTGTGAGCATGATCTGAGTAGCAAGCGTGTGCTGATATGTGAGCGCGAGCTGATAATGTGAGTGTGAACTGTTTGGTAAGATTCAGCTGGGAAGTGGAGGGTGTAAGCTTCGCAGTGAGAGTGTAAGTTGTGCTGAACTGTATACCTGAGTTGGCATCAGCTTGGGGACCCAAGGCGGTCGGTGGCACTGTATATCAAATCACGGGATTTAAGTATATTTATTTACTTTGACCGTGTGCACCTCATTCACTTCAACACTTAGAGTATTTTTTTCTCGAGAGAGTGAACCTTACAATGTAGCCAATTGTCGGCGTAGACATCTCAGCTTGGAGAAATGCGGGTAGTATTGAGTTCCAATCCTCAATATTGTTCTTTCCATACCGCTTTTGGAGCCGTTGGTTGGCTGGAAAAGTGAGCGCGACGTAGGCAGGGCGTACTTAATTTTCTCGATTTCCGGATAGTTGGTTCTTCAGCTCCGGTAGCACCTTTGGGTAAGTGTTAGTTCTTGTTCTGCGCTTCGTTTAGAGCCAGTTATCGTATTTGGGGGTGTAGGTTCGAGCTGGGCTGAGATGATAGCTCCCAGTTCTGTTTTTGTCGTAGTTTGTCCACGAGATGATGTCGTGTGGTTGAGAATGTTGGACCTTTGTGGTTGTTCGAGTGTCTCTGTCGAGTTTCTCCACAAGAGATGGAGAAGCAGTAGACGTATAGCACGAGCTGTTGGTGTTTTGTTCTTCTCGTGCGATATGTTTGAGGTATTTGTTGCTCAGGAGTTAAGGTACGGATTGAGGTTATGATTATATCTTTTAGATAGGAATATGAATATACTTGTGCGTGCTGAACTACTCAGCCGTGTATTACATGATGATGCCTACCTGTTCTGTGTTATCATATGCTGTTTTGGTGGTTTTGTTGGCTTGGAATGTATACATATCATGTTGAATATTTCATAGCATTATTTGCATCCGCATAGCATATTGGGCCCTTGAATATGTTGCTAGCCGTGATCTTTTGTTCTACTTGAGTTCTATTCTCGTGAAGGAAGTGGTTGTATTCGACTTGTTATGCATAACTTAAACCAGGTCAGTTGTCAAAAGCTTAAAACGTGCATTTTTTATTTATTGGCTTAATATATGTGCAAGCACAGAAATTTTTTAATCCGTTTATCCTGCAACTTGTGGATGTTCTAGGCCACTGATGGAGCTAATGGATTTCATAATACTCACGAGATAAAACAATTTGAGTCTACCAAGTTCTGCATTGACCATGTATCATGTGATACCTCGTATAAGAATTGCTATTTTGTGTGTTGAATTTATTTCCTTACAATATATTATTATTACGTTACCTGATACAATTATTTGTTGATCATGATAGGTGTTGCGTCTCTGGTCTACGGGGGACGTGCAAAGGTTTGGATGAAATTATTTTCAAAGTTAGATCGTTGGGAAGTGTAATAAATGATTTGTAGGACAAAAAAGATTATTTTGTGGTATTAATATTGTAATTTTCCATTATTTGGTCCCATTGGATTTCATCATATTTTTTGTTGTGTAATTAATTGAAATTCCTAATATTCGTATATATAGAAATTAATAATTTTAAATTTTGTATCATTATAATTAATAGACTAAATGTGTATTATCGAGAAAAATATCGTATCGATATAACAACGGTTTTTTAAAAATGTTGTCGAATAATAAAAAAAACCTTGTTTAAAATTACACAGACGACAACAGTTACTTACTTATTTTTCGTATCGATATAACAACGGTTTTTTAAAAATGTTGTCGAATAATAAAAAAACCTTGTTTAAAAATTCACAGACGACAACAGTTTAACTTACTTATTTTTAACAATTACAACGGATTTTTTCTGTTGTTAACCGGGACTTTTAACAACCCGGGATTCGAACACGGTCGTCTTTGCTAATAGACAAAGGATTTTATCCATTGTCTATTACCTTTTTTGTAGTAGTGTCACTGGCAATGAGGTATTACCAAGTCTGGGTCATGGCACGGTATAGCTCGAGGAATATGAGATAACAAGTCGGGAGCTCTGTCCTCGGAGGATGAGCTGGATGTCTTTCCTGTAATGACATGCAACCACAGACACTAAAGGACGTCGGGAGTTTTCCCAACGAAGACCCTCCGATGCTTAAGTCAGTTCAAGTGATCGAGAAATATATAGTGCAGAGAATGAGTTTGCTGAATGTATGTAAATGGAGAAATACCTAGGTATTTATAGGAGGGGATAGGAAATTGTTGCGTGTACGTCACCATGATAATCACGAGTCAGAGTGGGTCTTGCAGGCCTTGCGCATACACTACCCCACCACGAGTAAGTATGGATGTGTCTTGCAGTTTTGTCAGTACACTAATCATGTGCTAAACAAGAGGGCCAAGTGATTGTGATGAGTTGCTATCATAGCAGACCTTTCGCCTCGAGGTCGTGTCGTGAAGCTATACTGTGAAGACTCGTCACACCTCGAGATCCCTAGGTGTCCAAGAAGTACTGCCCGAGGTACATGAGGTACATCAAGGGTACCCATGGAGCGCCAATTAGGTGTGTGTTGGCCGACGAGTGCTTGGACCTTTATCCTGTCGGGACATGCTTGAGCAGTGAAATGACCTAGAGGACCGAGGTGACCAGGTGATGCCAAGACGGATTGCTACCAGTAGCGTTCCAAGAGGAGCTCTATCCTCGGGTGCCAACGTGGATGATATATGTGGTATCACCATCGTTGCGCCATTCTCTCTCCGCCATCCATTGTAACTCCATTGTCAGGCCGTGGAAAGTGCCACCATTTCTTTCCTAGTATGTGTGGCTTACTCCTATCCTCGTACAATCTTCTCTCCCCATTGTGTTCACTAGTGCTACTTGGGAAATTTCGGTGGTCCCGAATTGTTCTATTAGTGTTGTAATTGTTGTGAATTCGTTATAAGTCTTTGTAGTGGTTTCAATCTTATTGGTATATGAAGTGGGTTTTGTTGTCTCCTTGTTGCATAATGTGCTAACACATTTCATGTGAAATTCACTTCATATTGATTGAATTTGCTGGATTTTACTTTACCTGCTTATACCTCTACTTTGTTTGATTTGTACTTGATTTAGACAATAATCCACCGAAAAGAGGTGTAAAGCGAGCGCGGAGTGGGGCACGGGTTTCAATAGCACGAGACGCTTGTGTCCATCGTTTAAGGATATACTTTTTAGGTAATTGAAACACTTGGTTGATATGAAAATAAGCTAAAATGTCTGCAAGGAATGCCCTCAACCTCAAAATTCATGCAACTACACAATATGTATTCACTTTGTTTATCATATGAAAGCATTCTTGGTTTGAAAATAAAACAACTTTGAAACTTCATCGTACTGCAAACCAATATATCACCATCTATTCTTGTTGCCCATAAGAAGCATGACTCTCACTACATTCACTTTCAAATCCAGTAATTTCTTTTTCATATAAATCTTTACCATTTGATGTTCTATTGGCCAATTGGTCTTAACCCTTGGATGCTCATTGATATCAATATGGTCGGCAACTAACTCATTGTGTCTTCGATGTCGGAGTGCCCTATTAAATATAGTAATAAAATCCATTAATGTGTTCTTATTTGGGAAATACCTCTTGAAAAATGCATGCTAACTTTCATCTCTCAGGCTACCGGACACTCGTGCAAAAAATATATGGTTAAAATATGTAGGAACCCACTTGTGTCGCAAGTCAAAAATCAATGATACCAGTCGTTTTTCTCCAAGTTCATACATTTCATAATCTCATCCCATAAATTTTCAAATTCATCAGGCTTTGTGGAATTGGCAATGACATTCTTTATGATATGATTTAGTAACGAAATCGCACGACCTAGTCTCCTATGAATTTGTTCAATAAGTGCCATTAACATTATCGATGCACCGTTTGTGGAAAACTTGTGCTAGATTTTTCGTCATAGCAGGATCCTAGTCAGTAATAATCACATTTGTTGCATCGTAAAACATTGCTTTCCAAGAACTTGTTAAACAACAATTAAATGAAGTAGTTTTGTGATCAGTTAATGGTGCGATGTCTGATGATGAAGATTCACTCTGACAAATGGTGCGAATATCATACTGTATTTGTTGGTGTTATACATGGTATCAAATACCACTACATCACCAAACACACTTCTTGCCCTCCTTGATACATGATCCGCCCAAAATATCTACCGAATGTTTTATCAATCAATCTCATAATCAAAGAAAAACTCCTTGTGTTTCTCATATTAAAAGAACTCAACAAAATTCCACACTACGCGTTTGTTCATCCCAAAGCATTCTCTAAAATTTCTGGTATATTTTTTAGTGCAACCAACATGCTCAGGACCTCCATACTCTATCTCTAATAACCAAATTTGTTGTCTGGCTAACACTTTAGCTTCTGAAAAAAGTTGAGTCACTTTTTTCTTCATTGCCGAAACATTACGATGTGAACGTAGCAAATGCATCTTCGAAGGAGTAGAGAGCGGATGATTATGGCTTTCCGTAATGGTATTAACGACCCATTTAGTACCTTTTTTATGTTTCACAATCGAAATCTTGATTAACGACCCATTTAATACCTTTTTTATGTTTCACAATCGAAATCTTGGATTTACATCCAGATCGTACTCCATGTCTTCATTCTCTTTTTGTTTGATCACTTTCGCCTGTCCATTGGACCGATTTTCATCTCTATGGCTTTATTTAAAACATGTAATACTTTAATATGTCAGCTTACTTTTCTTGCTATTGCTTTTTCTTGCAATAAATCCAGCTTCTCATGCGTATTGATTATAGTGCAAAAAGTGATCATCTAGCGATTCAAATTCCATCTCAATTCTTGGCTTTTGTTCATTTATAACATGAGGAATGAATACGTGATAGTCACCACTATTTCCATCCATTAAAGCAAAAAAAAAAGATTATAAATTCATTGAAGCGTGTACAACAGCAAAGGAAATTATATCTTCAACTACTCGATTCAATACCAAGTCCATAGTGAAACATGGCATTGATGAAGTACAAATGGAAAATCTACATTTAGCTGTGGGGTTCAAAGTTTTAATAAAAACCAATGAACATCATGACTGGAATTGTTTGAAAAATTGGTAATTTTAAATGAAATTAATTCAAGTCAAATCAACCTTTCAACAAACAAACAAAAAATCAAGAAAGTGTGATGGAAAATAAATATTGAGTGTGATAGCGGATAATTTGCCACATAATTATCCCATTTATTATTTTGATTTTATTCCATTTGTTTAGGGAATGTTGTTATTCAGTTTCCTTATTTTCCTCTTAGTGTAATCTTTATATATTGACTGAATTGAATGGATTGATTCAAAGCAAATCATCTCTCTCTCGACATGGTATCAGCCTAACCTATCCTCTCTTTCCCTAGCCTTCCACGCTGCAGCTGACTTCTCCCTCCCCTCGCTGCTTCAATCCGACCATGACTCAAGGTGATGCTCTTCCCTTCTCCACTCTAATCCATATGATTACCATCAAACTTACATCATCCAACTATTTGCTATGGAAAAATCAGATTACGCCCATCCTTGCTTGTCAAAACGTGCTAGGATACATCGATGGTAGCAAGCCGGCCCCTTCCCCTACCACTCAAATCGTAGCCGATGTTTCTATTCCGAACCGTGATTTCGATGCTTGGCATACACAAGACCAGCGTCTGCTCAGTTTACTACTCTCCTCTCTCACTGACGAGTCCATGGCCGAGGTGATCGGATGTACAACCTCACGGGCTGTATGGCTTGCACTTGAAGCGGCCTTTAGCCATTGCTCCAAATCTGGTGAACTTAGTCTTAAAGACGATTTGAAACTCATGAAGAAAGGTAACCGAACAGTCTTCGAATACAGCATCAATTCAAATCTCTATTCGACCAACTTGCGGCTATTGGTCGTCCGGTCGATGAAATTGATAAAGCCCTTTGATTTCTTCGTGGGCTTGGCTCATCTTTCTCAAGTTCTCCGCTGCTCAGCTAGCACTCACCCCACTCCAGACTTTTCGGGATCTCCTCTCTAAGGCCGAGAGTCTCTCCCTATTTCAAGACTCTCTCGACACCTCCGGAGCTTCATCAGTGGCGTTTTACGGTCAGCGCCAAAGCTCAGGCCCCGCACCACACCATTCTGGTCAGTCCTCCTCTCTTGGTCGTGGGAATGGTGGTGGCAACCGTTCTCAAAATTCTCGCGGACGCGGTCATGGAAACAACAGTAATCAGCCTAAATGTAAAATTTGTCGTTTTGAAGGCCATTATGCGGATTCTTGTCCCGAACACTATGCTCAACGCCCTCCATAGAAACCGCTCATTTGGCCGAAGCTTTCTCAGTCGGCTGCTCCATCTCTCAGCCCGACATCTCTGATTCGTTTGTTGATATGGGCACTTCGGCTCACATGACTCCTGACTCTGCCTCTTTGGATGAATCTCAACCCTACTCCGGCACGGATCGGGTTGTTCTTGGTAATGGTGCTAATCTTTCTATCTCACGTATTGGTAACTCTCGTATTTCAGATTCTTTTAAATTATTGGACGTCTTGGTTGTGCCGAGTCTTACTAAGAATCTGCTCTCCATTAGTAAGCTTACCTCCGATCATCCAGTTGATGTGTTGTTCACTAACTCTTCATTTACTATTCAGAATCGTCACACAAAAAAAAGTGCTGGCAAGAGGCCATTGTGAGCAAGGTCTTTATGTTTTGGAGCATGCTCGGCCAACATTGATTGCTGATTTGAATAGAAATTCTTTACGTGCTTCTTTTGTGTTATGGCATTCTAGACTTGGGCATGTGTCACTTGATACTATTTCTTTCTTAAATAAATTGGGATATTTGAGTGTTACTTCGTTATTGCCTAAACCGTCATTATGCACTTATTGTCAATTGGCTAAAAGTACACGTTTACCATTTGTGTTAAATGAAAAACGCGCTTCTTGTGTTTTGGAGTTAATTCATTGTGATTTATGGGGGACCGCTCCAATTTGTTCTACTTCTGATTTTCGATATTACGTGATCTTTATTGATGATTTCTCTTGCTTTACATGGATGTATCCGCTTGTTCACAAGTCTGACTTTTTTCAACTTCCGGGAATTTGTGGCTCTGGTGGAAAATTAATTTAATTGTTCCATAAAGAAAACTCAGACTGATGGTGGAACGGAATTTATAAATAATAAATTTCAAGACTTTCTTCGTGTTAAGGGCATTCAATATCTTGTGCCATGTCCTTACACGCCATCTCAAAACGGACGAGCCGAGCACAAGCCTCGTCATATTACCGAAACGGGCCTACCTTTGCTATTTCATGCTCATCTCCCTACCTCTATACGAGTTGACGATTTTAGTGCCGCCGTCTACACTATTAACCGGCTTCCTTCTTCTATCTTGAAGGGAATCTCTCCATTTGAGGAATCATTTCATACTCCACCAAATTACGGAAATTTCATCATTTTGGTTGTCGTGTATACCCCTGTATTCAAGATTATGCAACAAATAAATTCTCTGTTCAGAGCCGCCCATGTATATTTTTGGCTATTGATCGAATCACAAGGGGTTTAGGTTCCTCGACCCTACAACGTCTCGGGGCTATATCACACGCCACGCCAAATTTGATAAGATGGTGTTTCCTTTCGCTGCACAGGTACCATCTCCTCAGCTCTCTAGGCGGCTTGATGTCTCCATATTTATTGAGCCACATGCTAAATCTTCTCCTGACGGACAAGTGATTCCATGTTCACTCTGTCCTCCTGCTGCTCATGTCACACCACCAGTTCCACCATCAGCCTGTCCCCGCTGCCCGCTCCACCTCTGCCACCTCCCGAGCCCACAGGCAGCCATGCTATCACAGCTCAGTCTAAGGCGGGTATTTTGAAACCCCGTCACTTTGCAGATTTCGCAGCCACTCCCCTTCATCAAGCCTTAATTGCTTAGGTCGAGCCTCGTGGTTATAAATCTGCCTCCAAGCATGCTCATTGGCTCGTGGCTATGGATGAAGAAATGCAAGCTCTTCCTTCTAATCTCACATCGGAACTTGTTCCATGGCCCCGCGGTGTTAACATCATTGGTTCGAAGTGGGTTTCTCGAACCAAATATTTATACAACGTAAAATCGATCGCCATAAAGCTCGTTTGGTTGCTCAGCGTTTCAGTCAAATTCCTGGCTTCGACTTCTCTCGCACTTTCAGCACCGTTGTCAAAGCCGCCACCGTTCGCGTCATTCTTGCCCTTGCCGTTCATCATCAATGGCCTTTACATCAATTAGACATGAAACATGCATTTTTAAATGGTGTTCACACTACACCAGTTTATATGGAGCAACCTCTGGGCTATGCCGACCTCCATTTTCCCAATCATGTGTGCCATTTAAAAAAGGCACTCTACGGTCTCAAAAAAGCACCATGAGCTTGGTTCCAACGGCTTAGTTATTTTATCCTTCGCTTGGGTTTCTCTTCAAGCCGTGCTCATACATCCGTTATCATCTACACTCATGGGAGTTCTCTATTATATCTTCTCGTCTATGTTGATGACATTATTCTCACCCGAAATGATCCAGATTTTATCTCTCGATTTTATCAAACGACTCAACTCTGAGTTTGCCAGTAAATCAAGGATCACGATCTGAAATAATCGAAACTGGCACACCATGCAAACGCACCACAAAATCTATGTACAGCTTCGCCATCTTCTTCAAAGAATAGGTCATGCTATAGGGAATGAAGTGCGCAGACTTCGATAATCTGTCAACGAACACCCAAACTGCATCGCAACCTCTGCTGGAACGAGGAAAATGAGTGACAAAATCTGTAGCGCCCCAAAATCCATAGAACCACAAATTTCTTAGCCTTTCTTTTCTAAAGGCTGTTTTGAGATTTTCGAGTATTCAGATTCTAAGTTCATATCTGATTCCTTCTCTTTTTCAGATTTGAAGCAACGTTCAGAAGATTTTGGAAGGATTTCGCCCAAGCACAAACCTGAAATAATCCAGAAATGTTTCCTTTGATGGGAGCTATGTTTTTAGTAAAATGATGTATCAAATTTATAAATCAAAATAGTAGTAGGGATCTTTTAACAAATATTTTAAAAAAAGGACAAAGGAGTTGGCACGGCAGCCATGCCTACTCGAGTATTTTTACCTACTACTCAATCATTCTCCCTTGTATAAACTGATTTACGTAAGCCTCTGGATTCATTTTGGTTGCAAGAAAAACTTTTAGTTCTTTCAAAGTTAATTAGCTTTTTCCAGTGTGCTTGAGGAGACTTCCAGCCGTGATCATCTACACGTTGCGATTTTCGTTTCAGGCAAGTAAATCTGATTCTTGCTGCATTTGGAAAAACATATATTGCTTCGTTATTTTCTGTGTATACTTGCCTGTTTCAGTTTCAGTTAATGTTTGAGTTGAGCTATGGATTCACTGCTTTGATGCTAGTTTTGAGGAAACTCACTAGAAAGTTTAACTAGCAATAGCGTTTTTAAAAATATACTAGTTGTACAGATTCCAGGTAAGAAAGCCAAGAGAAGTCCTCGGTTTCCTAAGTACTGTGAAGATTCTGGACATTGAATCTAAACGGATAGGCAACGCTGGTTAGATATGGAGCAAGTTCTGGTTTGATAAGCGAAGCCAGTTTGTTTAGAATCTGTCTGAGTCGAAGCAGTATTTCGTGTTCATAGACAAGCTGATTCTACGCGTAACCTTGTTCTTAACCAAATCTGTTATTGGGTTGCTCACAACTGAGTAATCTACCAAATCTGAAGCACTTGTTCAAACCTCCTATTATCATTTTCGCATTAAGATCGGTCTTGCTTAGTCAAATCTGTTTCTACTATTCATAAGCCGTATTCCTTAGCCAAAGCTGTTATTCAGATCTGTATGCCTATACCGCACCTAAGATCTATTTAGATAACCAAAGCTGACCTTTGCGCATGACATCTGTTTTCCTGTGAGATCCGTTTTTCCGAGAGATCTATTTTCCAGTGAGATCTGTTTGTACACAGAATCTAATTACTAAGAACCATGTCTCTTGTCGTTTTCCTTCAGAGCTGGTCCTCAGTTCTGAGTCCAGCTATACACTCAGTAGTGCTTTTTAAATAAATGAGTTTCATAGCAGTGAATCTACCAGATTTCAGTGATCGACTTTCGATCAAGAGCTAGTATAAAGCTATTTCAGAAAGAAAGTGAAGTTCAGATTTGAGAATTTATGGCATAGAGGACCCGGTCAGTCAAGGAAGGGACAGGATTACAGTAGGACCGTAATCCCTTCATGGAAGGGACAGGATTATGGAAATATTGTAATCCCTTCACAGAGAGTTACTGATCAGTTAACATGCTTCATGCACAAGGACCACCAGAGAGCCTCTAGACCATAAATCACCCAGTATAAGCAATTCAAATTCGAGTTTCGAGTTGTCTTTCAGTAGCAAGATTTCATATTTTCAGTCATTCCTGCATTTATGTGATTTTGTTATCCTCAGTTTTACTTGTTGGGCCCATAGACTCACTAGTTTTCACAATGCAGGTGAGACAGCTCACGAGCTGGCGGGTGGTGCAAGTTGATTCAGATTCGAGGGACTGTGTTTGTCAACGACAAGCGTTTCAGCAAAGTCTTAGCTTTTGTTGTTTTGGATCTTTTGACGAACTGTATTAAGATCTGTTACAACAATAGTAAACTTATATAGAGTTCCAACAGTTATAATATCGCATTTTGCATTGTGATAAAAATTCTGTTTTCCAGATCTGTTACTACTATTTACCTTTGGCGCGACTAGCTTCGTCTCAGTTTTGTGTAAGGGAATACAACTTACTTATTCAAATTTTGTCCTTATATTTGTTCAAATTTCAAAAATTTAGCCAATTCCGTTGACACCCATGGGTTTGGGCGTCACAACTTGGTATCAGAGCCTGGTCCTGAGATAAACACATCTTCCCAGTCTAGAGCAGTTTTCATCGTCTGCATCTCCTGATTTGTGAGTTTTATTTTTTTTATGATAAGAGTTCTTTCTCTTTCGAGTTCTGATGTTCTTTTGTGGTGGATTGCGGGCTATAGATTAAAATGTCAGGAAGAGGGAGAGGTACAAGAAGCACCACAGCTTGGGTTTGGGCGTCACAACTTGGTATCAGAGCAATGGTTCTGAGATAAACACATCTTCCCAGTCTGGAGCAGCTTTCATAGACCGCATCTCCTGATTTGTGAGTTTCTTTTTATGTTGAGAGTTCTTTCTCTTTCGAGTTCTGATTTTATTTTGTGGTGGATTGCGGGCTATAGATTAGATGTCAGGAAGAGGGAGAGGTAGAAGAAGCAACCTACGATGAAACCAATTCAGATAGAAATGCTCGTATTGCGCAACTCTTAGAACTGTTGGTAGAACAATCAGTCAGAGGCAATGGCCAATCTTCGAGCAGTAGAGACCGCATTATGATGATTCTCATGAGAGGTTTCGAAGACAGAAACCAAAGGAGTTCAGTGGTACTACAGATCCGCTTGTTGCTGAGAGCTGGATTTAGTCTATGGAAGTGATTTTCGAGTACCTTCAGATTCCAAATTTAGATAGGCCAATGTGCGCTTCTATATGCTAAGAGGTGATGCAATGATCTGGTGGGAGGGAGCAAAGCTGTCTGTAGATTTGGCAAATCTCTCGTGGGAAGAGTTCAAACGAGTGTTCTCTGATCAATACTTCACAGCAGACAAGAGCTCTGAGTTGAAGTGAGAGTTCTTGACCTTGAAGCAAGGGAGTCTGACTGTGCAAGAGTACGTCCAGAAGTTTTAGAGAGGCTGTTACTTTGTACCTCTTATTGGGAGGGAGCCTGAGGAGAATTTGAGCCACTTTGTGGAAGGATTGAGACCTACATTCAAGTTTAATGTTAGGTTAGCAGGACCAATGGTCTTATAGGGAGGCAGTAGATAAGTCCCTGCGAGTGGAGAGAGATTGGAAGGATGTGGAGCATGAGAGACAGTAGAGGAGGCAATCTTTCAGCAGGCAGATTCGAGGCCATTTAAGAAGTAGAATAAGAACCAGCAGGGGCCTCAAGAACTGAAACCGATACCAGCCCAACATATCAGTGATGTACCAGTTGGTAGTGGTAAGCCGGTTTGTCCCAAGTGCCATAAGAATCACCCGGGACAATGCAAAGCTGGCCAGAGTGGATGTTATAAGTGTGGTGCTCAAGGCCACATCTCTAAGTTATGTCCTCAGTCGAAACAACTGGTGCCCAGCAGAGCTTACGTCATGACAGCTGTACAAGCTAACCCAGATTCTATGGTGATTACGGGTAAGATTGTGGTTGCAGGTTTGTCCTCCTCTTGCCTCCTTTGCCTTGCTAGATTCAGGTGCGACCCATTCCTTTATAGCTGAGGATTTTTCTAAGAAGTTACCGCGTAAGCCAGAGAGATTGTCTATAGGTTATTGCGTAACTGTGCCATCAGGAGAAGAGCTGATATCTTGTGGCATATATCGTGACTTAGAGCTTGAACTTCAAGGACATGTAGTTACCAACAATTTGATTGTTTTTCCCATGCCTAAGTTCGATTTGATTTTGGAATAGACTGGTTATCCAGATATGGAGTAGTGATCGATTTTAAGCTTAGTACAGTAGTTGTGAATCTGTCCACAGGATCTCAGATTTCATTCAGATCTGACCAACTTCAGGGAGTCCTCGCTTAGTCTCAGCCTTGAAGGCCCAGCGCTGTTTAAGGAATGGTGGAGTAGGGTTTCTAGTAAGTTTATCTTCTCTAGCTGTTTCTAATAAACCCCAACTTTCAGATGTGGAAGTGGTGAACGAGTTCTCGGAAGTGTTTCCAGAAGATATCGGTGGTTTACCTCCAGATAGGTAGATAGAGTTTGCTATTGACTTAGTGCCTGGAGCAGCTCCGATTTCCAGACCTCCCTATAGGCTTGCTCCTGCAGAAATGAAAGAGCTGAAAGAACAAATTCAAGATCTGTTGGATAAGGGATTTATTCGACCTAGTACGTCACCATGGGGAGCCCCAGTTCTGTTTGTTAAGAATAAGGATGGGAGTTTCAGATTGTGTATAGACTATCGAGAGCTGAATAAGCTGACCATTAAGAACAAGTGCCATTTGCCTAATTGTTCGATCAGTTGAAGGGAGCAGCAGTGTTCTCTAAGATAGATTTAAGATCTGGATACCATCAGCTGAATATTAAGGATGCCGATATATATAAGACAGCTTTTAGGAGCAGATATGGTCACTATAAGTTTTTAGTAATGCCTTTTGGATTAACAAATGCTCCATCTGTTTTTATGGATCTGATGAATAGAGTTTTCCAGCCATTTTTGGATCAATTTGTAATAGTGTTTATAGATGATATCTTAGTATATTCCAAGACCAGCTCCCAGCATGCTAGTCAGCTTCGTATAATGTTGCAAGTTTTTAAGGACAAGAGATTGTTTGCTAAGTTTAGAAAATGTGAGTTTTGGCTGGAGAAAGTTGTGTTCCTAGGTCACATCATTTCTAAGGATGGTTTAGAAGTTGACCCAGCTAAGGTAGATGCTGTGCGAGACTGGCTTGTGCCAAGATCTGTTTCAGAAGTAAGGAGATTTTTGGGACTTGCTGGATATTACAGACGGTTTATTCAAGGATTTTCAAAGACAGCAGTTCCGTTGACGTCATTGACTAAGAAACAAGTTAAATTTGAATGGACTTCCAGTTGTCAGCAGAGTTTTGAGAAGTTGAAGCAAGCGTTGATAGAATCTCCAGTTTTAACCATGCCTTCTGAGCAAGGGAATTTTGTGATCTTTTAACTATTGGCATGAGATTTAATGTGAGATTGCTGGGATTGTTTCGGTGGATATGAATGCTGTGTTGGTAGCTGTTGCATTGTGTTATGCTAGCTGCTCTCGATTGTTTGCATACACGAATTTATTCACTTGCATTTCAGATCCATTGTATTGTATCTCGGACGTTTGTGCCTTGTGTATTGTCCTGTTGTTTTCTTACCAGGATGCTAGGGCGAGCGGCGATACCGCACTCTCATCTCCCTGCTGGGATCTTTTAGCCACCATGCGCCGGGTGGTTAACTACCACAGTTCATGGGCGAGTCAACGGCAGGTTGAGTTGTTTGATGCATCTGGTATTGGGTGTAGTGTCAAGGCGAGTGGCTCATTACCACACTTTGAACACACCCCGTGGCCACTGATTCGTTGCACATCTTTTGGAGCTATGTTTGAGTTCCTTGGCTCCTTGTTGGTTGTAGCCTTCAGCTGTTATCCGGTGTCTCATGCATAGCATCTGCATTTTATCTTATGCATTTCCTTTAGCTGTTTCAGTTGCTCTCCGTACTGGGGTTTGACCCCATGTCCCTCTGGGGCTTGGTTGTTTTTCCTTGTTGTGTTGTTTTTCATGGAACCTAGGTTTCACAGCTGGTCGTGGCTTTAACCCAGCTGGAGGTGCCCTAGGAGGTGGTTAGAGTATCCCAGTTGCATATAGCATATTTATATGTATCAGTACAGATAGCCAGGGGGATGCCCTGGGCTTAGTTGTTGTATCTAGTGTTTGGAGTCTGACACTTGTGTTTGTATGCTATACTGTATTGTTATGGCTTGTAGCCATTTGTTGTTTTGTTGATTTTGAAAACTGGGATATTTATTTTGAGTATCGCACTATTTTAAATTATATTGTTTTAAACTGTCAGGCCAAAAGCGAAAATTTACCCGCTTTTTAGTAGCTTCCGCATGTGTTTGTATATTTTTACTCTGATATGAGCACGAGTCCTGACATTTTTGGTATCAGAGCTTAAGCTGGGATAAACTCAATTTCTTTGATCACACTTGAGTCTAGGCACAGTGTCGTGTGTTGCATGTGCTTGATCTATGTCATTGCGGGCTGCATATTAGTGTTATGTGCTATCTATGCTGTATCTGTTCTGTTTTTCTTGATCCTTGTTGGAGTGCAATAATTGCCCCTGCTAGGTAGAGCGATCGAACCGTGGCGCTTGTGTTGCTATACGGTTTAAAAGATTGGAGTTGCACCGTTACCACCAGCTATAGCTTTTTGGTAAAGCGGCAAGCGCTCGGTCCTACACCGGCATACATGACCCCCTCAATAATATGAGCCGGGCCATGTATACGGGTAGCATCGACGTACACCCATTGTTGATGGAATGTAGGGTTAATTTAAACAATTTTAAATACCCTTTTGTTTATCGAATAAACATTTTATCTTGATATAAGTTTTAAATCAAATTTAAAACGAGGGATTTTATTTTTGAAAAATTTGGTCTCATGCATATTTAAATCTAATTTAAAACATGCAAACATGCGGATTCAATAAGTCTATATATCAACATATATAAAGTTACATTGGGATGATCGATCGCGAGAGCTATGCGGTCCGTGGTTGCCAGCCACGGACCTGGGTCCAATCCTAGGGGTAATGCAATATGCAATGCAATCCTATTACAATGCTTTCCGGTTTTACAGATCTTCGGTCATCAATATCTTGATCGTCATCTCCACCATCTTCGGATGTCCTCCCACTAAATCTAGTAATTTACATTTAAATTGCTATGACAGATAAGGGATACATTTATCAAGGGGTGGGAACGGGCCACAAACAGGCCCACTTTAAATGATAATCAAATATATTAAAAAACCGAAATCAAATAAAACCTATTGCATACACCTAACACATTGGGCACGACTCTCGATCACCCCAATCATGCAATTAATCTAATTAACATGCATAATTAAATAATCTAATTATTTATTGTAAAATCATATTCTAATTACGAAATCGTATTTTATAATAAAATCGTATTTTGCCGAAAAACAAATTTAACAACAAAATCATATTCTATTACAAAATCACATTTCATAATTAAAATCACATTTTACTAATTTTAATTGTATCAAATTGGGTTTAAAACAATTTTAGGCCCAAAAACTTAAAATTTCAAAATCGATCAAAACCGGGCCCGACATCGCATACCGGCCCGAAAAACTTCAGGGCTGCCCGGGACAGGCCCGAACCAAACCCAAAAAGAATTCAGCCCAGCCGTCACGACATCGCCAGAAACTCGCCGGAGCATCGCCGGTCGGTGACGGCGGGGGCGGCGCCCCACAAAGACCGCGGGCGGGGGCCACCAGGAGTATGTACCCGAGTTTTATGTGAACGCCCGAGAGCAGGAGTTCGATCATCTGGAGCAGGGCTCCATGACTGTGAGGGAGTATGTTAGTCAGTTTTCTTCGTTGCTGGCGTACATTCCTCATGTTTCTGGCTGGGAGAGGGCCAAGCGGACTAGATTTCTTGAGGGCTTGAATGAAGAGTTGTATCAGATGGTGCTGACCAGCAAACCCAAGACGTATGCTGAGGCAGTGGATAGTGCCATCGACATTGAGGAGGGTTTGCGTAGCCGTCGTGCTCGTAGGCAGCAGGTGGCTCAGGATGGTCGTCCCACTGGTCAGGGAGCGCAGTCTTCTCAGTCCCCCCAGTCGGCCCATCAGCCCCAGCAGCAGCAGCAGCCGCAGGTGGCACAGCAGTCTGGCCGTCAGAGGTTCCGACCCCGCGGTCAATAGTTCAAGAAGAAGTCGGTTTCTGGCTCTTCTGGTTCGGGCAGCTCGAGTAGCAGTGGTTCTCGGGCTGAGTTTTGTGGTTTTTGTGGTCGTAAGCATCCGTCTATGCAGTGTGTTGGAGTGCAGGGTTCCTGCAACCTTTGTGGTCAGTACGGGCATTTTTCTAGAGTGTGTCCGTCAGCTGGATCTCAGCAGACCACGTCCCAGCCTCAGGGTTGTGGAGGTCAGTTTAGGGGTCATTCCCCTAAGTTTCAGCAGCCCCGGTTGGGTGAGACTCAGTTTAGGCCGTTTCAGCAGCCTGGTCCGTCGCGGTTCGGACAGTCGTCTCAGCCATTCTTCTCTGGACCTCAGCATGCTCAGGTCAACGCCATCACGAGGGAGCAGGCGGAGGAGACACCGAGTCGGGTGATCGCAGGTACATGTCTCGTTTTTTATTTTCCTGCGCGTGTGTTTTTTGACACCGGTGCGTCGCATTCATTCATTTCTGATTCGTTTGTCGTTGATCATGATCTGTGTACCATTCCTTTGCACGATGCTATTTCTGTTTCTACCCCTGGCGGTGTGAGCTTGTTCTCCTAGGAGGTTTTGTTAGATGGCGTGTTGCGGGTTGTTGAGCATGTGCTGTTAGCGAACTTGATCCGTTTGATGTTGTGGGATTTCGATTGCATAGTTGGGATGGATATGCTGTCCAACTATAGGGCCTCTGTGGACTGTTTCCATGGGATTGTGCGCTTTAGGCCTATGTCTGGTGAGAAGTGGGACTTCTATGGCCAGGATTCTCGTTCGAAGATCCCGTTAGTCTCAGCTATGGATATGTTTATCTTGTTGTCCTTGGGAAGTGCTGGCTTCTTGATCTACGCTTTGGACGCGTCTTCTTCTTCTCGTGTTCAGCTTAGTGACGTTCCTGTGGTGCGGCATTTTCCCGATGTGTTTCCGGAGGATATTCCTGGTTTTCCTCCTAGGCGGGAGATTGACTTCAGCATCGAGTTGGTGCCTGGCACAGCTCCGATTTCTCGTGCCCCATATCGTCTGGCGCCTGTGGAGTTGAGAGAGCTCAAGGTGCAGTTGGCCGATTTGCTGGAGAAAGGTTTTATTCGACCTAGCATGTCGCCGGCTCAATGCGTATGTGCATTGATTTCCGCAAGTTGAACAAAGCGACAGTCAAGAACTGTTGGGGATCCGGATCCGCCCCCCGGCAAGGCAGCGGAAGAACAAAGAAATATAGCCGGGAGACGATCAATACGAAAAATAGAATTCATAATTCAACATACATAGGGCGTTCAAAACGAATACCTTGCTGGCACTTGTGCCTGGCTCCAACCGGAATAACAAGAACCCGGCTCTTCTCGGTAGATTGCGGTAGATAATCGCCAATCCGGTCCATGACCAGAACCTAGACTCCTTCGTCAGGCTGCACTAGAAGCACTGACGAATTCTGCACGAACGGATTCTCCTCGTCGAATTGGCCGGAAACAAATTTCCGGCGAAGATCGGCGGCGGCGCGTGGGCGGCGGCGGCGGCGTAAGTGGAGAAGGGAAGGAGGTGGCTACTTTAGCTAGGTTTAGGGTTTTGTGATGAGTTGCAAGTGTTAAGTATCTAGGTTAAGTCTTAATTAAATAAG
>KV000516.1:91717-119070 GCA_001598015.1 Dorcoceras hygrometricum | reverse complement strand
CGACAACTGAAATCTATACTTAGAATATTTTCAACAAAGAAATATTAGTCGTGGTATAAGAACCAGATTTCAGACTTAACCAGGTGAATGACGATGGTTTTCCTTTGTCTGAAGAAATCAAAATATCTGAAGAAATTTCTGGAAGTGATCGAATAAGCTACTTGTAAGCTACTTCGAAAAGAAATCTTTGGAAAACTCAGGAAACTATTGGACGAACATCATCAAACCATTTTTTAAAACATTTCTGGATCAAATACAGTAAAACGCAACTTTCATAAAACAGAGCATAAACTTTTCTGAACTTTTGAAGAACAGCCGAAGCCATCTTCCTTTATTTAAAATCTCATATAAACATGCAAACAGAACTGAATATATGCTTTCACTGATGAGCAAGAAACAGAGAAGCTAAAACAAGTAACTAGAAAAATTTCTGTGAGCTGAAAAATGTTACTCGTAGACACATCGATAGATCCTTGAAGTTAGCCTGAAGCCAAATCAATGTGCATTTAATTCTTGTATTGTACCTTGTATTGTATCATTAAATTATTTCACCTTTTTGCACAAATTTGACAACTCTCATATAGAATTAACTTTTAGAATATTCTGGTTTTAGCCGAAAGTGTTCCAACGAGTATAAAGTATCCTCAAAATTCAAAACGTCAAATCGAGCTACTGATTTGAAATATATGTATGATCTGAAGTCATGGGCTGAAATTCTTTAAGATGAAACAATATGAGTTTTTGTATAAGATGATATGATCTAAGGTCCTAATTCGTTCTAAAATTGTTCTTAGTATGAATTGGTCTGATCTGATCTAGTTTGAACTGATCTGATCTGGTCTAAACTTGTGAGGGCTGTGATTAACCAAGGTAATTAGTAGCTTAATCATGTTTGGATTAATGGTTAATCAGCCAAGATTATCCAGCTTAGAGAGCTATCACGTTTCATGCTAAGATGATGGTGTAAGCTGTTTCGGGTTTTAGCTTGAGTTAGCACTGGCGTGAGCTGTTGAGTGGCCTGTGCTGATCTTACGTGTTGTGGCAGATTGGAGGTTCAGCTTAGAGATAAGATGATTTGGTTCAGCTTAGCCAGATTAGGCGCAAGCTGATAGGTAAGGACTGTGCTGAGTCCGTCAGCTGTTAGCAGGTTAGGAGTACTATGTAGCAGAGAGCAGCAGGCGTGAGCTGTTCTTGGATTGCGAGCTGTTCCAGGTTTACGCGCTGTGATCTGAGATCTTAGCGAATAGCTTTTGGTGTAGTAAGCTATTTAGAGCATCCTAAGCTGATAGATAAGATGCGTGTTGTTCTGAGTTCCTCCAAGCTGAGTGGCGTGAACTTTTAGACAGTGATGCAAGTGCAATCTGATCTGTCTTGGGGTGAGCTGGTGGTGTAGCAGCTGCTGTTAACGGTTGAGTATCAAACCATAAGCTGGGTTCAGCTTTGGAAGTTACGCAGCCTTTTGGCATGAGTAGTCAGATTTGGGGACGTACTGCTATTGGGTTTAGTCAGCATAGGCGGAAACTGTTGGCAAAGAACAGGTTTGGCGGAAGCTGTTATTCTGCGTGAGCTGATAGGTGTGTGAACTGGTTTGTTGTTGTGAACTATTTTGTTAGTCATATCAGGTAGGTGTTGGCCTAGCTCTTCTGAGCTATTGGGGCTAAACCTGAGTACACCGGCTGTGAGCTGTGAGCTGACGTGGGTGTGATCTATTGGTGTGTGTTAGCTATTACTGGAAGCATCTCGTGTTGTTTGTCTAAGCTGTTGTCAGCTTTGAGGTCTGAGCTGAGCTGTGTGAGTTGAGCTGTTGAAGTGCGTGCTGGTCCAGGTAGTGCGTACTGTTCTGGAGACCGTAAGCTGATCTGGATGCTATGATCTGGTCAGAATGTGAAATCTTGCCTGAGCTGTGAAGGTGTGATCTGCTAAGAGCCTGTGCTGCTGTGAGAGGGTGATCTGCTGTGATTGTGTGGTCTGTATACGTGAGAACTGACCTCTGTTGTGCGTGATATGGTTGGTCCGTAATCTGGGTAGATGTGGTCTGAGTTTTCTGTGCTGAAAACGAGATCTAGTCTTGTGGTTCTGAGCTAAGCTTGGTGTTGCGCGGGTTGTTTCCTGTGATCTTATATGTGTTGACACGTGATCTGTTATGCGTGTATGCCTAAGCTAGAGCAGTGGAGCTCCGAGCTGGTTACTGGAACTGTAGTTCGGTTCTGGAGTTAGTAGTATAAATAGAACCCGTTGAACGATACTTAGTTATTTTAGACCACAAATATCTTATCCTCCTACGTGTTCGAGAAGCTAACTCTCCCGAACCCTCGTGTCTATGTTCATCCGTACCTTTATTTCCCGATTGCCGGAGTTTGGCCGACCAGTTTTGGTCAAGAGTGGTATCGTTGGAAACCCCTTTCCAAACCCGTCAGTTCCCTATCGATATTGTGGCCGAACATGGCCGGAGGAGGAAACGTGAAGTGGTAGAGTGTGCGCTATTTGTTGCTTCTCCCAGCTGTGTTATTCTTTCTGGGTTGGTACTCGTGAATTGTAAGTGTTGTTTCTTGCTCTTGGATTCGCTTTAAGACTAGTTTTGTTAGCTGTAGAGTAGACCCGAGCTGGATGTTGTAACATAGGGTTTATTAGCTCGCGGGTCTGTTCTAGGTTCTGCTCCGAGCTGGTTTTTGTTGAGAGTTGGGCTAGTTTTCTGTTGTGTTGGTTATTTTAGGATCTGTCGTTGGTCCTCCCGAGCTGTTAGCAACCCTGTATATATTGGTGTAACAGCAGTGGTACGTGCGTGAGCTGTGCTACGCTGAGCTGGTGTGGGTGCTCTATTCTGCCGTGGCTTTGTGAGGTAGCTTGGTAAGATTTGAGCAGGTACGGATTGATATTATACTTACAGCTTTGAGATAGGCATGGTAATATGTTTATGCGTGCTGGACAGCTGTCCCATATGTTTAGTGTAGATATCTGAGATGTTCTTTATACCGCATGTTGTCACCTGATCTGTTTTGCATATTACCTGTTGTAGCCTAAGCTGGTTGTGTTCTGCATGATTTTTCCCTAAAGTGCCTTGCGTACTGCATGATGTTCTTGTTGTTGTGCTGCTCTACATGTGTTTTATAGCATGTTGTTTATGTTTCTGTTAGCATGGCATCCATGCATGGCATATTGAGCTCCTCCCTTGTTATCTGTTGCTAGCAGTCTCTGTTGTTGATTTGTTATTCATTGCTAGTCGTTCCCTGTTGTGAGCCTTCTTTGTTATCCTATGCTGTCCTTGTTTTGTTAATCTGTAAGTACCATGAAGCTTGTTGTTGGGTGTACTTGAGGTCGATCGGCTAGCTACCGTGCTCCTCTTCTCCCTGCTGTGGGTTGTTTTGCCTCCATGGGTCGATTGGGTAGATATCATGATCTCATGAGATTAGGGAACCAACGGGTTGATCTATCCTATTTTGCTTCTGGTAGTGTGTGTGGGTCTATTGGGTAGCATCCATGCTCTCACATACTCCGTGGCCATTACAGCGTTGATTTCCAGCAGAGTTGTTGTTTCTTTGGGCTCACTCGTTTATTTCTATTTTGTTCTCCAGTTGTTGAGTTGTTTCTTTGAGCCTCGTATTCCCAGCTGTTGAGTTGTGTTTTGAGCCTCGATGATGCATTAACCTTTCATGCATTGCACGACATGATATATTACATGTTGTATCTGTTTGTTGTATTATTGTGCACTCGTACTGGGGTTTTGACCACTTCCCTTTGGGGCTTTTTTGTTGTGTATTTGGGTTTCATGTGTTTCAGCTGGCCCTGGTGTCGCATCAGCTTGTGGAGCCCCATAAGCGTGGATGAGTTCCCAGTTATGTATGTTGTCCATCGAGTCATTACCAGGGGATGCCCTGTGTAGTTGTGTTTTAGGATTCGATGTTAGTGTATTAGTATATAAATGTATTGTTTGCGATTTTTTTGTTATTTGTTTTATTATCTTCCAAACTGAACCAGTATTTTGAGTATTCACGGTATTTTTAAGATGTATTTTCCGTTAGGCCAAAAGCAAAAACTTTATCCATTTTTTCAGCTTCCGTGTTTTTGTGTTTATTACGTGCTTAATCTCTGATCTATAGCACTGGGCCTGACAAAACTAATCTGGTCTGAACTGATGTGAGAACTATAATTAGTCGACATGATTAGTGGCTTAATCGGATGAGTTTAGAGAGTTAATCATAAGTTGAGTTGACCGTTGTAAGCTGAGTTGACCACCGTGACCTGTGTTGATCGTTGTGAGATAAGTTGGCTATAGAGAACTGATCTGGAGTCCGTAAGCTGAATAGAGTGTCCTATGCTGTATTGGAAGGGTGCGATCTGATCTGAGTCTTCTAAGCTGAGCAGCGTTGAGTATAGCCAGAGCTGATAGTGTGATCTAATATGCTTCAGTGCGAGCTGGCAGTGAACTGCTATCAGTTTGAGTAGTAAGGCGTAAGCTGGATTCAGATTTGGGAGTTACGCAACGTTCTAAGCTGAGTAGTAAGATCAAGAGTATTGTACTGTGTTGTTTAGTGAAATCATCTTAGGCATAAGTTGAGGGCGACGAATAGTCTAGGTGAGAGCTGTTAGTGGTTTTCGGGTCGATTGTGAGCTGAGTGGACGATCAGATTTGGCGAAAGGTATTCGAGGTGCGTGAGCAGATGAGTGCGTACCTGGTACACGAGAGCTGAACTGCATGCAAGAGCTGAACCACGAGCGTGATCTGTCTTGCGAGCATGATCTGTCTTACCAGCGTGATGGTTGCGAGAGCTGATTTGAGTACGATGCTGAGCTGCATGCCTAATCTGAATACAGCGTGGATGCCTGAGCTGATATGAAAATACTATAGTGTAGATATGAAGACTTAAGTCATATATATACGACTGTTGACAAACCTTTAGCCATTTTTATACGCCACAAACATCTTAACTTCAAAGAGCCTCCGACCCCGATATTTCCCAAACCCTCGTCGTCACTGTTCATCGATCAAGTATTTTCTCGATAGTTGGAGTTTAACCGATCAGCTATGAGCTAGGGTGCTATGGTTGAAAACCACTCTTCAAGCTCTATGTTCCCATACCAGTTTGGAGGACGGTAGTGATTGGAATAGAGAAGTCGAAGAGAAGCTGAAGTGTTGGACTTTAGCATTTTCTGGCCGAGTTGTGATTCGATTCAGGTAACCGTGCTCTGCTGGTGTTAGTTTCCGTTCTTAGAGTTAATATTTGAGCACGAATAGCTTTCTGCGTTAGTCGTAGTTGTTCGAACTTGAGAGCTTCGGCTGTAAGTTGAGTAAACTTACCCGAGCTGAATTTCTTGGGTATTCTGTTCAGATTTTTGTAGCTCTCTTGTGGTTTCTGGCGTGATTTTATCCACCCTAAGCTGTTGGTTGTGAGCTGTGCATCAACAGTGGTGTGAGTTGTTCTAGCCATGAGTTTTGTTGAGGTATTTTGGTAAGATCTGAGCAAGGTACGAATTGAGCTTGTATTTACAGTTTTGAGATAAGCATGTGAACATATCTGTGGTTGTATGCTGAGTTGCCGAGATGTTTTCTTGTGCTTATTTTGCTTATTGTGCTTATTGTATGTGCTGTGTTATGTATTTGTGACGATTTTCATACATGCATAGCATGTTGAGTTTGAATTCTTGAGAACCAATTTTGGTGATTTAATAGTACCGGTATGTTGTTTTTGAAAATAAAATGAGGCATCGGCCAGCTCCCGTAACGACTCCCCGCTGTGAGATTTGTGTCTCCATGAGGACCAGTGGGTATCTCCCACCCCTCATTGAGCTGAAAGGCACCAGTTGGGTTGAGCTTGATGATTTTTGCTACCGGTACTGTATGTGGGAATGACCAGGTAGCTCCCATACTCCCACATGCGTTGTGGACACTGAGTTATTCTGATTGCCAGTGGAGTTGTTGTGCTTTGGATCCCGATGATTCTTTGTAACCCTCATGCATTGCACGTCATGATATATTGCATGTTTTATTGGATAGTTGTTTTAAATTGCTCTTCGTACTGATATTTGACCTCGTTTGTTTTCCTTGGGGGCTACTTTGGTCGTATGTTTGGCCACTGCATCTATTTAAGGTAAATCAGCTGGTCCGGTTGGTGCATCAGCTGATGGAGCTCCTTAGGCGTTGAGTGTCCCATTATGTATATATTGTATCGAGTCAGTGCCGCGGGATGCCCGATGTTATGTTCTATTGCTGAACCGACTGTTGGGATTGATGTATTTACTTTGTGGTTGTTGTAATTTGTGGTTTAGTTTCGCTGTAGGCTTTTGAATTAAAGTCTACATTTCGAGTACATGAGTATTTTGAAGATATATTTCCTGTTCAGGCCAAAAGAAAATTTTAAATACTTTTTAAGCTTCCACATTTTAATGTTAATTATGTGTTTATTTCTATTTTAAGAGCACCGGACCTAACAACTGATTTGTCCTTACTCAGCTTGGCTCCGATCTGATCTGAAAGAATAACAAAGTAAGCTTCGGCCTGATCTTATTACTTAGACTCTGAGCTGATTTTGTCTTCACCGAGAACTTAGAATATCCAACACGCGGCTATTCAGTAACTAGATGAAGTTGATCTTTTGTAGAAGTGGGAGCGATCTAATCATATCTGTGTTATTTTCATAAAGACAAAAATATGTCTGGTATTTGAGGTTCGATCGAGGGGCATGACAAAGTCAAGGACCTATTTAAGTCATTTGATGAACAATTTGCAAATTCAGATAAGGCCCTTGCAAGCACCCTGATAATGGAGTTCTCATCACTTAGACTCACCGGTGTGAAAGGTGTGCGAGAGCTTTATGAAAATTAGGGACTTAGCGGCTTGGATGAAAACACTTGAGGTGGATATATCTGATAAATTTTCTTGTGCACTTCATTTTATGCACTCTTTCGTAGCAATATGTACCCTTCAAAATCTCTTATAACACACATAAGGATCAATGGTATCTGAATTAATTATTAACCATGTGTGTTTAAGAGGAAGGAATATTTTTTATGGAATCAAGTGATAATGTTCCGTTGATTGCACAAGGAAAGTCTTCTGGGCAAGACAAAGTCAATGAGAAGTGGAAATGAAAGCTTTCACCCCAGCCTGACATTAAGAAATAATTCTAGTATTTATTCTGTAAAATGAAGAGACACGTGAAGAACGATTGCACTAAATTTAAGTATTGACTTGAACAGAAAGGTATTTCTATCTCTTTTGTTTGTTATGAATCTAACATGGTAAATGCGATTTATAACACTTGGTAGATTGAATCTGTTCTACAATTCATGTTACAAATACCCTACAGGATATGCAAAATCTAGGGAAGCCAATAGGAAGTGATCAAATCATATATTTGTAGAGGGTTTCAAGACTTGCATTCTGCATTTAACTAATGATTTTGTTTTATTTTGGAAAAGACCTTTTAAGTTCCTAGTTTTTCTAGGAATTTAATTTCAGTTTCAAGTCTTTTACCATTTGGATATTCTTTTCAATTTCTGATAATTCAATAAATTTATTTTATAAATCCAATAGTGTTGGGAATGATACAATGGCTGATGGTCTTTTCTCAATTTTTTTGCAAAAAATAATCGCAACATCACTATGTATGCTCACACGGGTATTAAAAGATGTGTTATAAATGATGATTCCTCTATTTCGTGGTATCGGAGGCTATGACATATCTCCATTGATAGAATAAAGAGATTAGTAAAAAATGGAGTACTTAGTACTTTAGATTTTACTATTTTAAAACTTGTATTAACTGTATTAAGAGAAAACAGACACAGAAAAATCTAAAAATGGTGCCAAGAAAAGTGCTACATTAGTATGAATAATCTGAAATATTTCATCATCTTTATTGATGATTATTCACGATACATGTATATCTTCTTCAGAATAAGAATGAATCATTTTATGCCTTAAAATTTGTAATGCTAGAGTAGAAAAACAATGTGTTAAACAAATTAAGATCGTGAGAACGATAGAGATTGTGAATATTATGGTAGATACACCGAGAATGGGCAAGCTCTTGGTCCTTTTGAGAAATTTCTTCAAAAAATGGGATTGTTGCCTAATACACTATGCCTTGTTCTCTAGACCAAAATGGTATTGCTGAAAGAAGAAACCGAACTTTAATGGACTTAGGAGTATCCAAAGAAACTTCAAACTTACCAAGTCTGTTAGGACCCTTAAATAGGAAATTAATGCAAGCAAGCGCTGCTACTGATAAATAAAAATTTTTGTGCTGCTATAAAGGAGCTACAATAGCTCAAGGTTCTTGAACATTAAATAGAGCACCGGAGACAGATCTGGTATGTAATAAAAACATACGGAAAACACCAGAACTGAATCCTAATTTTAAAACTCAACACAAACAGATTTCTGTTTACAGAAATCTGTTCGACTACTGTGTGTGCAATCTGTTATGCGTGCGTGCTAATATTAAAGTGCATATGCGGAATAAATAACAGAATACAATACACTGATATTTGTTTCTGGAAGTTCGGAGCTCAATCTCCTACATCTCCCCTTCTTCCTTCTTCAGGAAGGTTCCATTAGAAGATGAGTCACCGAACCTCGCTCCTAAGCAATTACGCACATCTCTCAAAATATTCGAGTGAATCTGTGTGTGTGAGATTTTACAGTGTATCGCTCAACTCTCTAAAGAATAAATCTCACACACTGGGAAAATGCTTCTACAAAAGCTGATGAAGACTCAGCAGTCGACACTCGTAGTAAGCTCCTCTCTAATGGTGGTCGACTGCTTCATCTTCCTGTTTTTCTTCCCTCTGTTTATTCTTTCTTTTAATCCTCACGGAATCATCATCTTCTTCCTTCAAATCTTCTCCCTTAAATAGCCTCTGTCCAAATTCAATCCGTTGGACACAAGTTCTTCCCGTTGAAAGACATTCTGTAAAGTACCGACAGGGAGTTGTCCTTGTGTCCTTTTATTTTGCAGGATTTTTGTCGTCTTCAAAATTTGAACTAGGCTCAGCAGTTGACATCCAGCTTTAGTAATTCTTCATAATAAAATCTGTAAACTGCTTCGCTTGCACCTGATCAACGTCTGTTATCAGCTTTTGCCTTTCTTCATGTAATCAACAACTGTTAGCTTCTGTTGTCAGCTGATTCATCTTCATTAACTCGCAACAACGGAACCATATTCTTCTTAGCGCAACGACTGGATTACCCAACGACTGGTTTACTGTAGCTTGCGATTGATTCTGCGAATCACTGTAGCCATCGTCTGAATGCATATCAACAACTGGTTTACTCACGTCTAGATTTCTTACGTCTTTGCGCTACGTCTGGTTAAACTTTGTCTTTGAATAACCCTTCACACGGTATCTGTCATCAGGAATCTCTCTTCTTTGTTTTCTGCATCTTCAACAGATATGCTGACATCACGATTGCTGATCCATCTTGTTGTCTGCTGATATTGCTGACGTCATAGTTGCTGAACACAGCTTCCTCCAACAGATATGCTGATGTCACGGTTTCTAATTTAGCTTCTTCAACAGCAACCTCAACTACTGTTCTTCACGTTCACTTCGAAGCAGGCTTTTCGTCAGATCTCTTCGGCGTTTCTTCAACACATTCTTCCAATAGAAATGCTGACGTCAGAGTTACTGATTCCAGCTCTTCTTTACTTCTTAACAACCTCGTCAACAGTAACTTGCTGTTTCATCTTCAACAGCTTCATCAATAGTAACTCTTCGCACGGTATCTGTTGATAGCAACTTCAACAGGGATATTTTTCTTCTATCGAGAACGCTTCATCAGATATCTCCTATTCATAACTGTTATCAGATTTCTCTTCTCTTCAATTCAACAGCTGATTACTTCTCTTCACTAATGAACATCTGATAACTTCTTTTGTCAGCTTCTGAAATAGTATCTGCCAACAGTTTATGTAATAGTATATTTCTTCGACAGCAACCTCAACAGTAACCTGCTCTTTCAACAATTATGCGATGCAACTTTCTTCAACACATCAGACTTCTCCTGTTGATATCTGCACACTGCATAGAATTGTTAGAAACACAATAACAGATTTTGTGTAATTCAAAACTCAGATCTGGATCTGTTATCCAGATCCATCAATCTCTCCCTTTTTCATTTACACAAAACCTCAAAAAAAACATATGCATGAAAATAACAATTCTCTCCCTTTTTGTGGGAATTTTAGAAAATCAAAGCAGAGTTTTTGGAAGAACCGTATGCATGAATGATATGATTTTGAAAGAGCTGAAGGAGTGCTTCTGCTTTAGCCTATATATGCAGAGAAAGATTAATAATAACTCTCCCTATCATTTAATATATAAGCTCAAATCAATTTTTCAAAAAAAAATGAAGCAACAGCTGAAATTCCGCATAACTATCAGAGCACAAAAATAAATTTTGTTTCAAAAAAAATGCTCGTTCAAGAACAACCTTCTCTGATACCACTTGTTAGGACCCTTAAATAGGAAATTAATGCAAGCAAGCGCTGCTACTGATAAATAAAAATTTTTGCGCTGCTATAAAGGAGCTACAATAGCTCAAGGTTTTTGAACATTAAATAGAGCATCGGAGATAGATCTGGTATGTAATAAAAACATGCGGAAAACACCAGAACTGAATCCTAATTTTAAAACTCAACACAAACAGATTTCTGTTTACAGAAATCTGTTCGACTACTGTGTGTGCAATCTGTTATGCGTGCATGCTAATATTAAAGTGCATATGCGGAATAAATAACAGAATACAATACACTGATATTTGTTTCTGGAAGTTCGGAGCTCAATCTCCTACATCTCCCCTTCTTCCTTCTTCAGGAAGGTTCCACTAGAAGATTTGATCTACACCTCATGTACAGACCCGATCTCGCAACCAGCATCTGCGAGAACTCCTAGACTCCACCAGCCCTCGGCTGTCACTCACTTGTTTTACGCCTATGTGAGAAAGGCTACAGACACAAAGTTTAACGTCTTCGTGCTTGGACGGGATCTGATTTTTGTTTGTGATTCACTCGCTAATCAATTTCGCACATATCTCAAAATACGCGAGTGAATCTGTGTGTGTGAGATTTTACAGTGTATCGCTCAACTCTCTAAAGAATAAATCTCACATACTGGGAAAATGCTTCTACAAAAGCTGATTAAGACTCAGCAGTCGACACTCGTAGTAAGCTCCTCTCTAATGGTGGTCGACTGCTTCATCTTCCTGTTTTTCTTCCCTGTGTTTGTTCTTTCTTTTAATCCTCACGGAATCATCATCTTCTTCCTTCAAATCTTCTCCCTTAAATAGCCTCTGTCCAAATTCAATCCTTTGGACACAAGTTCTTCCCGTTGAATGATGTTCTGTAAAGTACCGACGGGGAGTTGTCCTTGTGTCCTTTTCTTTTGCAGGCTTTTTGTCGTCTTCAACATTTGAACTAGGCTCAGCAGTTGACATCCAGCTTTAGTAATTCTTCATAATAAAATCCGTCAACTGCTTCGCTTGCACCTGATCAACGTCTGTTATCAGCTTTTGCCTTTCTTCATGTAATCAACAACTGTTAGCTTCTATTGTCAGCTGATTCATCTTCATTAACTTGCAACAACTGAACCATCTTCTTCTTAGCACAACGAATGGATTAGCCAACTACTGGTTTACTGTAGCTTGCGACTGATTCTGCGAATCACTGTAGCCATCGTCTGAATGCATATCAACAATGGTTTACTCACGTCTGGATTGCTTTACGTCTTTGCGCTACGTCTGGTTAAACTTTGTCTTTGAATAACCCTTCACACGGTATCTGTCATCAGCAATCTCTCTTCTTTGTTTTCTGCATCTTCAACAGATATGCTGACGTCACGATTGCTGATCCATCTTGTTGTCTGCTGATATTGTTGACGTCATAGTTGCTGAACACAGCTTCCTCCAACAGAAATGCTGATGTCACGGTTGCTCATTTAGCTTCTTCAACAGCAACCTCAACTACTGTTCTTCACGTTCCATTCGAAGCAGGCTTTTCGTCAGATCTCTTCGGCGTTTCTTCAACACATTCTTCCAATAGAAATGCTGACGTCAGAGTTACTGATTCCAGCTCTTCTTTACATCTTAACAACCTCGTCAACGGGAACTTGCTGTTTCATCTTCAACAGCTTCATCAATAGTAACTCTTCGCACGGTATCTGTTGACAGCAACTTCAACAGGGATCTTCTTCTTCTACCGAGAACGCTTCATCAGATATCTCCTATTCATAACTGTTATCAGATTTCTCTTCGCTTCAATCCAACAGCTGATTACTTCTCTTCACTAATGAACATCTGATAACTTCTTCTGTCAGCTTCTGAAATAGTATATGCCAACAGTTTCTGTAATAGTATCTTTCTTCGACAGCAACCTCAATAGTAACCTGCTCTTTCAACAATTATGCGATGCAACTTTCTTCAACACATCAGACTTCTCCTGTTGATATCTGCACACTACATAGAATTGTTAGAAACACAGTAACAGGTTTTGTGTAATTCAAAACTCAGATCTGGATCTGTTATCCAGATCCATCAATAACAAATACAAGAACTCAAACAGATTACAGCAGGATGAAAAGAGCTGAACTGAACAGCTTAGGACGTCAAATTTTAGCACAGAGCATGTCGAACAGCTTAGAGCGTTCATATCAGATCAGAATGACGCAATTCAGCTCAGAGCATGTCTAACAGTTTACAGCGTCGCATTTCAGCTCAAAGAAAGCAGAACAGTCTACAAGGTCTTTATTCAGCTCAGGACGTCGCAAATCAGCTCAGAGCAAGTCGAACAGCTCAGAGCGTGTCGATCAGTTCAGGACGTCGATTTCAGCTTAGAGCAAGTAGATCAGTTCAGAAAGTCACAGATCAGCTCAGAGCAAGACAAACAGCTCAGAGCATCACGATTTAGCTCAGCACAAGCAGATTAGCTTAGAGCATTGTCTTTTAGCTCAGAGCTTATAGAACAGATCAGAGCGACATGGGACAGATTAGATTTGAGCTTCGAAATCAGAATAGTTCTTAGAGGAGGAATCAACTTAGAGAATATTCAGATCGGAGATTCATACAGAAAATAGCTTACAGTATACTATGGGAATGGATAGCTTAGAGCGAAGACAGCTCAGAAACATCCTAGAGCGAAGACAGCACAGAAACAGCTTAGAGCAAAGAACAACGTAGAAACATCTTAGAGCGAAGAACAGCGCAGAACAGCTCAGAGCTCAAGAACAGCTTAGAGCACATAGGATTTCAGATCAGAGTGTGCAGAGCTAATTTCATATCAGTTCTTATATTTTCAGTTTACAGAACAACTCAGAGGAACTTTTCCAGATCATCTTATAATTGAGTATCAGTTTAGACTGGGAAAAGTTCAGTTCAGCAGAGAATAGCTTAGAAAGTTGGATCAGATCGCAAGAGCAGATTACAGTTTTTCACGTAACATCTCAGAGCTTACAAGCGTTCAGATCACGTCTACAGCAAATAGCACAGAGTGTACAGGATTCAGTTTATAAGTAAATATCTCAAATCAAATCATTTCAAAAATCAATGGAGCTAGAGATCTACATAGATCTCCAGTAATTTAGCCAGTGAATGAATATAATACTTTTGAGAGCAAGGTTGTAATGCATAAGATGATGAACGGTGAACAATCTTCCTGTTTTTCTTCCCTCTGTTTGTTCTTTCTTTTAATCCTCACGGAATCATCATCTTCTTCCTTCATATCTTCTCCCTTAAATAGCCTCTGTCCAAATTCAATCCGTTGGACACAAGTTCTTCCCGTTCAAATATGTTCTGTAAAGTACCGACAGGGAGTTGTCCTTGTGTCCTTTTCTTTTGCAGGCTTTTTGTCGTCTTCAACATTTGAACTAGGCTCAGCAGTTGACATCCAGCTTTAGTAATTCTTCATAATAAAATCCATCAACTGCTTCGCTTGCACCTGATCAACGTCTGTTATCAGCTTTTGCCTTTCTTCATGTTATCAACAACTGTTAGCTTCTGTTGTCAGCTGATTCATCTTCATTAACTCGCAACAACTGAACCATATTCTTCTTAGCGCAACGACTGGATTACCCAACGACTGGTTTACTGTAGCTTGCGACTGATTCTGCGAATCACTGTAGCCATCGTCTGAATGCATATCAACAACTGGTTTACTCACGTCTGGATTGCTTTACGTCTTTACGCTACGTCTGGTTAAACTTTGTCTTTGAATAACCCTTCACACGGTATCTGTCATCAGCAATCTCTCTTCTTTGTTTTCTGCATCTTCAACAGATATGCTGACGTCACGATTGCTGATCCATCTTGTTGTCTGCTGATATTGCTGACGTCATAGTTGCTGAACACAGCTTCCTCCAACAGATATGCTGATGTCAGGGTTGCTCATTTAGCTTCTTCAACAGCAACCTCAACTACTGTTCTTCACGTTCACTTCGAAGCAGGCTTTTCGTCAGATCTCTTCGGCGTTTCTTCAACACATTCTTCCAATAGAAATGCTGACATCATAGTTACTGATTCCAGCTCTTCTTTACTTCTTAACAACCTCGTCGACAGTAACTTGCAGTTTCATCTTCAACAGCTTCATCAATAGTAACTCTTCGTACGGTATCTATTGACAGCAACTTCAACAGGGATCTTCTTCTTCCCTCGTCGACAGTAACTTGCAGTTTCATCTTCAACAGCTTCATCAATAGTAACTCTTCGTACGGTATCTATTGACAGCAACTTCAACAGGGATCTTCTTCTTCTACCGATAACGCTTCATCAGATATCTCCTATTCATAACTGTTATCAGATTTCTCTTCGCTTCAATCCAACAGCTGATTACTTCTCTTCACTAATGAACATCTGATAACTTCTTCTTTCAGCTTCTGAAATAGTATCTGCCAACAGTTTCTGTAATAGTATCTTTCTTCGACAGCAACCTCAATAGTAACCTGCTCTTTCAACAATTATGCGATGCAACTTTCTTCAACACATCAGACTTCTCCTGTTGATATCTGCACACTGCATAGAATTGTTAGAAACACAATAACAGGTTTTGTGTAATTCAAAACTCAGATCTGGATCTGTTATCCAGATCCATCAAAGTCATTGTGGATTGATGCTCTTAAAATGACATTGTATATAATATACCGAGTTACAACCAACACTATCCCAAAGACGCCATTTGAATTATGGAAAGGTTGGAAATCGAGTTTGCAACATATACGTATTTGAGGATGCCCATATGAATTAAGAGTTTATAATTCACAATTAAAAAACTAGACTCAAGAATTATAAGTTGATATTTCATTGGGTATGGCAACAAATCCAAAGGGTATAGATTATGTTTTCCATCTCATAGCACTAGAATTGTGGACTAAAAAAAATTTGGAGATGATCTTAGTGGGATTCATAGTTACCAAGATATAGTTATTGAGAATGGTCATATTAGATCAATAATCTTATTCAAGAGATTCATTAATCATCCACACCCTTCAAGATCCAATGGGTGTTGAAGAACCAATATATGAAAATCCACAAGATGCTGATAACAAACCAACATAATCTCCAAAATGACACCTTAAGAAGATCAAGTAGAACCAGAATATCAGAAATACCTGGTGATTATCTCATGTATCTAAATTTTAATGTGGAGCTGAAAGTGATCCTAAAATGTTTTCACAAGCCATAAGTTGTATTGAACCAAAATTATGGTTCGATGCTATGAATGAATAAATGAATTCTATGACATCGAACGAAGTCTGGGATCTTCTTCCGTTTCCTGATGGTACTCGAATCGTTGGATGTTGATGAGTATTTTAAGACAAAGAAAGACTCATCAGACAACATTAAAAGATATAAATCAAGACTCGTTGCTAAGGGATTCACTCAACGCGAAGGAATTGACTACAAAGAGACATCTTCTCCTGTCTCTAAAAAGGATTCTCTTCGCAGTTATAGCATTAATTCCACATTTTGACTTGGAGTTGCAACAAAATTGACGTGAAAACAATGTTTTCTTAATGGTGATCTAGAGGAAGAATTTTACATGAAACAACCTGAAGGATTTTTCTCTAGTGGTGGTGAACACTTGGTGTGAAAGCTTAAGAAATCCATATATGGGTTGAAACAAGGATCCCGTCAATGGTGTTAAAATTCATGATGTCATCTCTTCTATTTGATTTTGTCCAGAATTTCATGAATCAATGACATATTACTTACAATCAACGATAGGGTTTGCTATATGAAGTGAAACAATTTCTATCTAAAACCTTTGATATGAAGTATATGGACGATGCAAAGATACATCGAGATAGAACTCGAGGGATCTTAGGACTATCTCAAGAAACCTGTATCAACAAAGTTTTAAAAAGATTTCGGATGCAAGATTATTCACCCAGTGTGGCTCCTGTTGTGAATGGTGACCAATTCAATTTTGATCAAGGCCCGAAAAATGACTTCGAAAAACAACAAATGAAAGGCATTCCTTATGATTCTGTTGCCGGAAGCTTGATGTATGCTCAGGTTTGCACTAGACCTGACATTGCATATAAATGTTGGGTGTTATCAGAGTAATTCAGGTGTAGACCAGTGGAGAACTGCAAATAAAGTGTTGAGGTACCTTCAAGGGACCAAAGACTACATGCTTATGTTCAGACAAACTGATAAATTGGAAGTCATTGGCTACTCTGATTCAGACTATGCTGACGGCATGGACTCAAGAAATCCATTTCAGGATACATTTCTTGCTAGCCAGTGGAGTTCTATCTTGGAGAAGTGAAAAGCAATCTTTGACTGTTAGTTATTCTATGAAGGTTGAGTTCGTATTTTATTTGGAGGCCACCTCACATGTTGAATAGATGAAGAGTTTCATTTTGGGCTTAGAGTTTTGGATTCGATTTCTAGGCCATTGAGGATATTTTGTGACAATTTAGTTGTAGTATTTATCAATAAAAACAATAAAAGTGGGAGAAAGCAAGCACATCGATATAAATTACTAGCCATAAGAGAACGTGTAAAAGATAAGACAGTTATCATTAAACACATTAGCACCGAATTGATGATTGTCGATCCTTTGACCAAGGGCATGTCACCGCAAAAATTTATGGATCATAGACATAATGAGACTTGGTTCATTTATATAATTATTTTTGTAAGAACAATTTTCAGTTATTAATGAAATTCTATTATGATTTTTTCATATTTTGTGTACACATTCATTGCCTTGAGAAATGTCACTAAAGTTGGACCTGAATAAACCTGAGGATTATTCATTAATTTATATCTATGGAGAAACGTAATGCATCGTAATACATGAAAGATAATACTCGATATTAGGGGACTTATCGTCATGGTTCGTATATTTTGTTACTCATTTTGTAATGATGAGATACATATGGGAGACTGTTAGAAATAGTTTTATCGGTATATCAAAAATATTATCTCATTAATAGGCACATATATATTTTGATTAAAATTTGATCATGCAAATCTATTTATCTTTGTTAAGAAGCCAAATATTGAAATATTTAGATGTGTACAACCTATAAGGGTTCTAATCAATCAAAATACCTAAAGATGTATTTTATCGAGATTTGTCACAATCATGATGGATTTATTTATGACACAAATCATCTATAAATTGTGGTCCTCGGTCCCTAAGCACACATACCAAAATCATTCGCACCATCTATTGTGAGGTTTGAAGTGCTTAGAAGGCTTTGTAGTAATTTTAGTTTATTGCTCGTGTTGTTTAGAGTTCCACATCAGAATCGAAGGCTGAAGGTAATTCTTGATTCACTTCTACATTTAGTATCATGTTATTATTTAAACATGATTAATTCTTGCATTTATTTCCTGTTATACATGTTCAGTATGTGTGCATCGTTACGGAATTAATTACCGGTGGCACGGAGGACGGTCGTGATAATCACTATGAACAATAAAAAAATTAGTATAAAGTGGTGTATTTGGTAAGTAGTAAATATCTTTTAATCTAATAATAAACGTTTTATCCCAACAACTTATTTCGTCAAACTCACCCATCTTCATCGGCTCCCTCATGCAAAAAATAGTTCAGTTCAGAGAACACGTGAGAACATGCAAAATAGCAGTATTATAAATTTAATTTCAGTACACCAATTTTCCCTTTTTTTAATTGGGATATTATTTACAAAAGTCATTAAATCTCTTAGCGATTAGTCTCACGATTTTCCCTACCGCCGGTCATATCTTCAGTAGAGATAGTATTATCCGTTTGAATCTGGCGTCGCTATTTTTTGGTCCACCTAGCTAACCAGATCAAACGACACAATGATAACAACTTGACATACGACAGCTTTTCAAGAGGCTACTTATTTCAGTATGACTCTCACTTTGATACGTTTAACCCTACAAGATGTTTTCCCTCTTCAAAGTTGTGTTTTGTTCATTATTTATTATCAATATGTACATTTAGTTTAGTTGAAATTATATAATATTAGTTTGGTGATAATTGACAAGTCAAATCTGATATTTCACATGGTTAGATTTAATTTTTAATTATACAGGTCATATTAAAATGTGTGAGAACTAACTATAACCACAAAGTATAAAGTCAGCTATAGTTCTTTAATTCTATGCGAGATATTAATTTGATACTTTCAAAATCGACATTATTGATAATATCTCTAATAGTATTTGTCTTAGAAATGGTTCAACAATAATGCAAGTAATAAATAGCTATCCCCACCACGTTTCTACAATATTGAATATCTAAAACTTTCGATAGCTTTAATAAAAATTAAAATGGCATGATTCAGATCTCGAATATAAAAGTAATATTTATCGGTTAAAACTTTATACATCTTTAACAATATATTCTAAAGTTAACAAGAGCAGTAATCTTAAGAAAATAAAGTGTTTTGGAATGAAAAGTATAAAATCACAATTCCACAATTAACTAAATTTAGATTTACCTTTTATAGATTAATAGATGGTCTAAATGGCTTACAAGTTAAATATTTATTGTGGACTTATTGTGGTTATTAAGATCTTTATTCTTGTTGACTAAAATCTTTATAATTTAGTTGTGATTGTGAAGATTTCTTAACCTCAGTTTCACTGCCAACTTTTACATTATTGCATCTTGAAATTCTCACAGATATTGTACGTGCTATTATTAGCATAATAAACATAAACACATTACGATGTATTACCCAATACTTATGCATTCTATCTTCAAAGTAAAAAAAAAATCTTATTCATATTATTATCCATAAAGCATAGTTTTTTTTATTTAACTAGCAACTTTCTAGATTAAATAGTCTTTATGACCTAGAAACTCACAGCCGCTATATTCAATGCACACTGGATAAATCACCGGGCGAATATAATAGTTTGCAAAATATGGACAAATTTTGTAGACAAGATCATAAAAAAGGTGTTATTTCAGTTATTGGTCAATTAACTAAATTTTATGTAGTTTTTTGCAACCACTATAATTGCTCAATCTAATTTTATGATAGCAATTATACCAAATCAACATGAAATTTAAAGTTAAGAGTATTAAAACAATAGGTTGAAGAGTTGATTAACGAAACCCAAAATTAAACTAGTGGAGCAAAATAAATATTTTCCATTTTATACATTTAACTTTTAGTCTAGTAATAATCGTTAGATCTCAACCACTTACTTTGTCAAACTCACCCATCTCCAACGCCTCCCTCATGCATAAAATAATTCAGTCCAGCTAGGTATTGTGGACACCAATTTTCAGAAGGCAAAGCATAGAGAACACGCGAAGTAGTAATATTATAACTTCAATTCATTCCCTTGTTATTCCATTTTTTCATGGGTATATAAATATATCCATATATATTTTTATTGTGCATGTTTAACAAGCTATGTTATATTATTTTTACAAAAGCCACTAAATATCATGTTGATGTCAATGGAAATTTCGTATACGGTATAATCTGTTCTAAGCAATAAATGTTAACATTAGTAAACGGAAACGAAAATTCCTTGGCATAACTGAGCTTATATATATATACTTCATCAGCAACACAATGTATATTTGTACTTGCATATATATTCTCTTTCAAAAGAAAGCCAAATAATGGAGATGGCAAAGTTTAAGGTGATTATAATATCTATACTTTGCCACTCTTTTATTCATTCGACTGTGGCAGTAGGCCCTCAACCGGTCGATGTATGGTTCCAAAATGTAAGGATCAACCAGCTCGTGCCGAAAAAGGTGATCATTCCGGTGTACGTTCAAGACGTCTTAGGTGGTCCTGGACAAACGGTCTTTGAAATAGCAAGATCGAACATCAGTTCGAATGCATCGTTCGGAGTATTCGGACAATTGTTCATGTCCGATGACTTGATGACTGCTGGCCCCGATCCAAGTTCCACGCCACTCGGTCGTGCCCAAGGGTTGGTCGGTTTTTCGGACCTGAATGAGCAAGTTGTATACGTAAGTGTGAATTTCTACTTCAGAGGAGGTCCATATGATGGAAGTGTCATCTCTGTATTGGGGCGGAATCCCTTAGCTGGTGCTGCCAGAGAATTATCCATTGTTGGGGGTACCGGAGAATTTAGGTTGGCCAGAGGTATTGCGGTAGCTACCACTTATATGGATTTCAATGCAACCGGTTATGCTATCTTTAAATATACTTTTTATGTTATCTATTGATGTTGGTGCATGAAATTGACTTCAGTGCCGTTGCTTCATAATACTTGTTTTATGATGGACTTGTAGTTTCACGTTTATCATCGTTTATGGTGTTCAATCCCCTTCAATTTTTCTTTCAAATGCATATGGTATACGGTTTATTGAAGGAGAAGGTTCCATGAGAATTGAGATGGTCCAAAGATGTGTGTCGATGAGATAAGAAAATAAATAATTTATATGGATCAGGTCGGATCGGAGATTGGTCTATGATACGGATGGAGTTTTGTGTTTCAAACTTTGGATAGAAGAAATATATAATACTGATACCAGGGTAAAAAAACCTACTCGGGTCCCGAGAAGAGAGCTGCTCTTAAATGTCATCTCTACTCTAGTCGGGAACATGTCATCTCTACTCTAGTCTGGAACATGTCATCTCTACTCTGGTCGGGAACATGTCATCTCTACTCTGGTCGGGAACATGTCATCTCTACTCTGGTCGGGAACATGTCATCTCTACTCTGGTCGGGAACATGTCATCTCTACTCTGGTCGGGAACATGTCATCTCTACTCTGGTCGGGAACATGTCATCTCTACTCTGGTCGGGAACATGTCATCTCTACTCTGGTCGGGAACATGTCATCTCTACTCTGGTCGGGAACATGTCATCTCTACTCTGGTCGGGAACATGTCATCTCTACTCTGGTCGGGAACATGTCATCTCTACTCTGGTCGGGAACATGTCATCTCTACTCTGGTCGGGAACATGTCATCTCTACTCTGGTCGGGAACATGTCATCTCTACTCTGGTCGGGAACATGTCATCTCTACTCTGGTCGGGAACATGTCATCTCTACTCTGGTCGGGAACATGTCATCTCTACTCTGGTCGGGAACATGTCATCTCTACTCTGGTCGGGAACATGTCATCTCTACTCTGGTCGGGAACATGTCATCTCTACTCTGGTCGGGAACATGTCATCTCTACTCTGGTCGGGAACATGTCATCTCTACTCTGGTCGGGAACATGTCATCTCTACTCTGGTCGGGAACATGTCATCTCTACTCTGGTCGGGAACATGTCATCTCTGGCCTACTCAGGAACCTATGATCTCTACTCTGGTCGGGAACCTGTCATCTCTGGCCTACTCAGGAACCTGTCATCTCTACTCTGGTCGGGAACCTGTCATCTCTGGCCTACTCAGGAACCTGTCATCCCTACTCTGGTCGGGAACCTGTCATCTCTACTCTGGTCGGGAACCTGTGATCTCTACTCTGGTCGGGAACCTGTCAACTCTGCAACTTGGCCCTCTTGTATAACTCATTATTAGTGCACTGACAAAGCTGCAAGACCCATCCCTGCGTACAGGTGGTAGGGTAGCGTACACGCAAGATCTGCTCTGCCCATCCCTGCTCATGATTATTCAGGTAGTACAACACGCAACCCATTTACTCGCCTATAAATACCCAGGTATTCTCTCATTTTCTAGACACATTCAGCAGACTCATTCTCTGCACTACATATCTTTTTAATCATCCGGGCTGACTTAAGCATCGGAGGGCCTTCGTCGGGATGACTCCCGATGCCCTTTGATCAGTGCCTGTGGTTGCAGGTCATTGCAGAATGTATAGTCTCCTCATCCTGCTCGGGCAAGTCTCCTCATCCTGCTCGGGCAAGTCTCCTCATCCTGCTCGGGCAAGTCTCCTCATCCTGCTGGGACAAGTCTCCTCATCCTGCTCGGGCAAGTCTTCTCATCCTCCTAAGACAAGCCTCCTCTTCCCCCGAGGACAAAGCTTCTCATCCTCCTAGGACAAGCCTCCTCTTCCCCCGAGGACAAACCTTCTCATCCTCCTAGGACAAGCCTCCAGACCTCCAGATCTTCTCGGGTGGCGATGTGTAACTCTCTGGTCGAGAACCGATGACGAATTTTAGTTAGCATCAAATACTTTTGGTAGTGTTTTATAATATGTTATACAAGGATGTTGGGTAAAGTAATTAGTGTCTCGAGTATCATATTGAAAGTTAATTATATTCATTCATTGAAAAATATCAATGCAAGACCAATCTCTAGTTCGTATGAAAAGTATGATCTTATATATAATTTATACATATCGTTTAGATTAGATTATCTAATTGGTCATTATCATGCATTTCATCAATTTTTATGAATAAAATAAATTTGGACTTTTTTTTGTAGATTTTTCTTAGAGTTTCATTTATTACTCCTTACGATACGTAATTGTCAAATGTGAACAAACTTATAACGAACAGTTCTACGTAATTGTCAAGTGTGAACAATTAACGACAGTTGTAATGCACACAGTGGTCTATATATTAGTATAATAAATAAATATTTAATAAAAAAAATTAACAATAAATAACTACATAAAATAATAACACTGTACACTGCACGTCAATTGAAATTTTACCCAAAATTTTGTCATTCAAATTATCTGGCAAAAATTATTCTGTTGATCGTACTACTTGCATGTTTCTTTTTTTGATGTTAATTCAATTCTCGGTCTTAGGTATATTTGCATTTTTTTTTTTTACTTTATAATGAGTCCTTTATGAGAATGCTAACTTCTCATCTAATATATAAACACTGTTTGATGCCACGAAAAACAGTTTTTTTATGGCATTCCATCATTTTAATATGCCACATGCATCATTTATGGCATATTACCCATACCCAGGAGATCAATGACTATTTGGGAGAAAAAAAAATTAAAATGTGAATGTCATGACAATATCGTAAATTTGTTGCATCGCCTCAATACCATGTGTCATGACAACATACCAAAAATAAAATGTACATTGAAAAACTAAAAAAAGTAATTTTCTTTTTCATGCATAATCTAGCGTAAATATGTATCTATTCTTGATCGTGGCTTCCCTGATCTTCCGCATCACGAACCGGACTTATTTGAGGTGTCATTTTAACTATAACACTTTCCGCGTATGGTGTCAATTGATGTAACCAAAATTTCCACCCCAGGTTCGGTCCAACGAGCCTGATCTTCATCTCCGTAAATCACTTTGGGAACTTTTGTGCGATAAATGAACTGAAGCAACGAACAACGGTTAGGAGACATTGGATGTGTTTCCACTATGACCCCTCAATTGTTTAAATTAGATCTTGACCCGAGCGGGAACGCGAGAGTGCGGACAAGTGGTGCTGAATGCAAAAATGTTTGAATAATGTGATATGTGAATTACATCAGGTACTTATAGAAGTGAGGATAATTTTGTTACCTTGTTGATAATGGACTCTATAAGACAAGTTCCCTTACAACTCTTGGTTTGTTATCATATTCGATCTAACGTTTACCCTTTACTAATGTATACATGCAATTGTGGTACTATGCCAAGGACAGCTCAGCCAGTAAACACATGATTTCGAAACCTTAACAGCCTAGGTCAGTGCCCAAAACTTCAGTTATCGAGGTTTATTTAGAGGTTGGATCGGGTAGGGTCCCGTCTCAAAACCCACTTCCCCAATTTCTATCATAAAAAGAATTGAGAATCTATTTTATAATCCGATCCCGTACACGAAAATATCGGGACCCCGAATATTCGGGAACCCGTATTTTTGGAATCCCATAGGGTCGGAAAGAGATATCTCGAATAAGGACAAGTACAAGTAATGCGAGATGATATATAAACATAAAAATTAAAATTTTAATACTTGAAACAAGGGACACAGTTTCTTGGTTAACCCACTAAATAATTAAATTCAAAAAAAATAATATATGATATTGTATAATTAAACCACAACATCAAAGAGTTAACTTCCGTCGGAAGGTATTTGGAGCTTATACTTGAGGAGATGTAGTACTTTTTCATATGGACGTAGGTACCTGTAACCAACTTATGTTATATAAGAATACTGACATAAGTAAAAACTACAAATATATACAAAGCACCGACTTACCATTATATAAACTTAAAAAAATATCAAGCATCGTTACACCAACTTACTAAACTCATAAATTACTGAATTGTATTCCTCTTAATGAACACCAATGATTAAATAAAATATAACATTTAATTAAAACAAATCATATATCGTAGAAACTAACTTCCATTTTAATACAAAAATAATGACATACAAAAATTCAAAATATTACAAAAATATTTTTTTTATTTTTCTAATAGATAATAAACAAAGATTCTCTTTTTTTATATTAAATTATTATTATTATTTTAATATATTTCGGGTCGGATTCAGATGAGTGAAAAACACCCGATCTCATTCCCGATACTTGTCGGGACGGGAATTTTCCCGAAAATTCGAGATGGGATTTCTTCGGGTCGTGATTTTTTCAGGTCGGGATTGGGTCGAGATCGGGTTGGGTCATGATTTTAGGGAATTTTTCCACCCCTAGATTTATTTGCAAGACGTATTAAGAGGGTCCGAAACGTTCTATAAAATAGTTAGGGCTAGCATCACTTCTACTTCGAAATCGTTCAGACACCTATTGTTATGGTGGATGACTTAGTGGCTATCGGACCTGAGCCTAATTCCCAGGCAATAGGCTGGGAATTAAGTTTTGGGTTTGAATATTGGACCTTATTAATTTTGAAAACTTTATTGTGGAATAATTTACTCACATGTTCAATAACTTGATTAATCTGAGAGTCGTATTAATAATCCTTGTTTTATTTAAGAACTTTTCAGTTAGAGACATGTATTCAAATACTTATTAATGTTATCAAAGCATACTAAAGAGTTTAGTACGAAAACATCACAAAAATTAGACACTTGGTGGGTGTTATGTTAGAGCAAGCACAATCATATGTTATATTATATAATGTAACTGAATTTTTCCCTAGCAGGAGAGCTGCCACCAGGTCGATATGTCTGGAGGTCGGGAGCTCTGTCCTCGGGGGAGGAGCTGAGTGAGATCTGTTGGGAGGTCGGGAGCCCGGGAATGAGCTGGGTGTCTTCTTTTCAACGACATTTAACCACAAACACTAGTCAGAGGGCGTCGAAAGTGTTTCCGACAAAACCCCTCTGATACTTAACGGGTGGTCGGGAAGATATAGAGAGCAAGTATGAACACAAAGTATAGAGCTTGTGTGTTTGTAAATGAATGTAGAGTGAGACATACCTGAGTATTTATAGAAGGCATAGGCGGTTGCTGCGGGTGCATTACCCGACGTGTGATGCGTTGGTGCGCTTCTCGTGGTAAAGATCACGCCCATATTTGATGGTTATCTTGGGCGAGATTATCTCCTTGATCCTCGGCGATTTTAAAGTTAAGGGAGACGTAGATAAGTCATACTCTTGGAGACAAGGTGATGGTCACCTCGGGGCAAGAGGTATTCCTGCAAGAGGTGATGGTCATCTCGGGACAAGGGACCCTGCAATAGGTGTTCCTACAAGATGTGATGGTCACCTCGGGGCAAGATGTCTTCCTAGAAGAGGTGTTCCAGCATGATGTGATGGTCACCTTGGGGAAAGAGGTCTTCCTGCAAGACGTGTCCCTGCAAGAGGTGATGGTCACCTCTGGGCAAGAGGTCTTCCTGCAAGAGATGTCCCTGCAAGAGGTGAGGGCCACCTTGGGGCAAGAGGTGTTCTGACGGGTGAAGGTCCTCGGGTCCCGAGGTGATGTATGAGGTATCAAGAGTATCCCCCAGCTGGTCCTAGATGAAGAAATGAATTTTAGGACCATGTCAAGTCCTAGTCGGGACCCGAGGTACTTTGCCAAGCTGGTCGGACTTACAGATTTTTGAGCAGGTCTGACATGGTGCCAACAAGAGTTGGGTTTTCATGCTGTCGAGCTGGTCTGACTTGGTGCCAAAAAGAGTTGGTCTTATGTGCCGAGCTGGTCTGGCTTTTGTGCCGAGCTGGGCGGACTTTGTGCCAACGAGAGTTGGGCTTATGTGCCGAGTTGGTCGGGCTTGGTGCCAACGAGGGTTGGGCTTATGTGCCGAGCAGGTCTGAATTTTTTGCCAACGAGATTTGGGCTTATGTGCCGAGCTGGTGGGACTTTGTGCCAAGGAGAGTTGGGCTTATGTGCCGAGCTGGTCGGTCTTGGTGCCAATGAGAGTTGTACTTATTGTGCCGAGCTGGTCGGGCTTGGTGCCAACGAGAGTTGGGCTTATTTTCCAAGATGGACGGGCTTGGTGCCTACGAGAGCTGGGCTTTGATGGTGCCACACAAGTCGATCTTAAATATTGTCGAGCACGTCGGGCTTATAGTGTTAGAGTAGATGCCCAACTAGCCAACTTGTGGCGTGTGGGTTTATAGACTCTTGTATGAAACAATCTTTATATATGATATTCGCATTTACTCATATGGAATTCTTTACTTTCATTGTGTTGTATGATGATTAACAATTGCGTTGAGTAAAGACCTAGAATGCGCTAAAGTGTATGTTAGATGTGATAGTGGGTATGACGGCTATCATGAAACACATCTAATAGTCACTGTGTATTCTGAATTAGTTCCTAGTCGATTGGGCCGTCAAAATGATGATAAGGCCGCCCGAGCTCGAGACTGGTATCTGCGATGCGAAGTACCATGTTTCATTGGTAGGGAACATTGTGATGTTCTGAGCATGCAGATAGATAGTGACCTGGTGATCTATCGAACTACCCTCGTTCAGACTTTCCAAGTGGTTACCATTTGTCGAGTGGATAAGTCCGAGGTCTTGGTTGTACTGATTAGTCCTCACGACTCGAAACGTCATTGAGACTCTACATGATAGGCGTCT
>KV000516.1:20949-51021 GCA_001598015.1 Dorcoceras hygrometricum | reverse complement strand
AGTCTTGGACACATCCTCATCTCTAACTCTCAGCTGATGGTAGCCAGATCTCAGATCAATCTTCGAGAACATCGAAGCTCCCTGCAACTGATCGAACAAATCCTCAATCCTCGGGAGTGGATACTTATTCTTCACTGTGACTCTGTTCAGCTCCCGATAGTCAATGCACAACCTCATGCTACCATCCTTCTTCTTCACAAACAACACTGGCGCGCCCCATGGAGAAAAGCTAGGGTGAATGAACCCCTTATCAAGCAACTCCTGAATCTGCTCATTAAGCTCCTTCATCTCTGTAGGAGCTAATCGATAAGGTGCCTTAGAGATAGGCACTGTCCCTGGCATCAGCTCAATAGAAAAATTCACCTCTCTCTCCGGTGGAACTCCCACTACGTCATCAGGAAAGACGTCTGCATAATCTCTGACTACCTCCACATCAGATAGTGAAGGGCCTGCTGAACCTCCAGAAGCGGTAACGCTGGCCAAGAAGGCCTGACATCCATGCTCAACTAGTCTCCTGGCCTGCAGAAAGGATATGAATCTGGGATTCCGCGGCCTCCTAGCTGCCTCAAATAAGAAGGCCTCCTGCCCTGGCGGTCTATTAGAAACTATCCTCTGCTGAAAATCAATCACGGCTCCAAACTCTGTCAGCCAATCCATGCCTAGGATGAGGTCGAATCCTATCATATGCAAAACGACCAAATCTGCTCTAACTGCATGATCCTGAAACGTCATCGTCAAACCCTGCACGACGCTGGTCGTCGTCAACTCCTCTCCTGATAGAACCATCACGGCGAGATCTACCCCCATGCTCTCCGAAATAATTCCCATCCTCTGTGTGAATGCACTTTAAATAAACGAGTGGGTCACCCCTGAGTCTAGCAAAGCGAGTGTAGTGACCCCATGCAAACGAATCTCTCCTGAAACAGAAACGTCACACAGGTACGCATTTACGATCATACTAAATCTCAAAAAGGCAGATTAGATACCTAAAACAGTTCTAAGTTCGCTAGTCCTATCCGTCAAAGTTCTCAAGACAAGTCCTATAAGTCCTACAGTTCCCACCTATGTTCACCTTGCAACTAAGGCAACAAGTTTCCTAGCAGTGCTCTATCTAGCATGCAGTTCTGAAACACCAAGCTAGTGACATGGCAAAACATGGAAACGACAGAAATCTAAACGGAATACCTGTAAGCAAAGTTGTGTCCAGATCTGCAGCCTCAGCCTGCATCACGAACACGCGACCAGTGGCCTGTCTCCTCTTAGGGCAGTCCCTAGAAACATGCCCTGGCTCCTTGCAGTGAAAACACCTGCCAGTCCCTAGCATACAAGGTCCTGGATGCCGCTTACTGCACTCCTTGCAGACTGGAAACTCTACAGGTCTAGGGGCGTTGGCCCCTGCTGCTGTGGCCTTTGCTGGCCCTGCTGTCTCTGCTGCTGCTGCCCCTGAGGGATTGGGCCCTTAGGAGGCCCCTGATATGGTCTCTTCGCCGGTGGCTGTGAAGATTGGCCCCTGACGGGCTGCTGCATCTGTCTCTTCCTCTGAAAGTCATCCCTCATATCCCTCCGGCCCCTCTCAGACCGGTAAGCCCTGTTCATTGCCGCCATATAAGTCTCTATGTCTACCATGTTGACATCGTGGCGGATGTCAGGTCGCAGTCCATCAGTAAACTGCCTCAACTTCTCACTCTCAACTGTAGCAATCGAGGGCACAAAGGTACATCCTCGCTCAAACTGCCTCACATACTCAGCCACCGTCTTTTCTCCCTGGCGGAGACTCATAAACTCCCGAATCAACTTGCTCTCGGCATCTACAGGAAAATACTTCTAGTAAAAGACTCTGGCGGAGACTCATAAACTCCAGATACAGTCCAACCACTGCGCCTTTCCACCATAGAGCAGCGTCTCCCTTCAGCATGAAAATGGCACAACGGACCTTGTCGGCGTCCGCTAGACCCATGTAGTCATAGATAGTCTCCATGGATCAGATCCACTCCTCAGCAACAAGTGGATCAGTGGTACCAGCAAACTCCTTAGGTCCCTACTTGCGGAACCTCTCTGCAACGTCCTCTTCATGCGACTTCCCGGGTCGCTCTGACTGACGCTCTAATATCCTGGTAATCCCAGCTAGCATGTCCACGCTAGCTCGCTCGTACGGAGTCAACTGAGGTGGTGGGGGAGGAGGAGGAGGTGTAGCATCATCCTGTTGGTTCATGTCGCGTCGGGGAGGCATTGTTCTGATACACCAAAACCTTATCACGTAAATCTAAGTGCATGACTAAGCGTCTATTTTAAAACTCTAAGGCCAAAACTCATGGAAGGATAGAACATGCAGCATGCTAACATAAACATAAATAATAAAATGATAAAACTCACAGACTGGTAGTGCGACTTCTGAGCTCCACGCAGCAGGCATGTCAGGCCCCGTGCTAATCACATAAGATTAGAGCACAGTTAAGCACATAATCACGAAGCGTAAAAACAGGGCTTAAAATTTTTTCGAAATAATACGGGCCTGAACTCAAAACATACATTCAAAATATCGATACTCAAAATACGAGTTGACTCAAACTCATCTAAAACAGGTAACATCAATTATCAATTCAAACACAGATCCCCAAAATACATATGACACGGGGCATCCCCCGGGTTCGATACATAAATAAAATAACTGGGACTCATGGGAACGGGGATCGACCAGCTGAACCTCCACTCTGTCCAGCTTGGTTACCTGAAGATCCTGCAAGTGGGTAACGCAGACCCAAACAACACAAAAGCAGGAAAACAAATACGAGGTCAAGCCTCAGTACGAAGAGCCATCAAAACAGCTAATCATGCAACATGCTATAAATCAATGCTATGAAATGCATGAGGGCTATCAAAGATCGGATAGCTAAACCAGTGTATCAACTGGCAATCATCTCAGTCAGTCTCTATACCCGCACGGTGTATCAACCGGGAAAATCATCGGCCCGTGATCTTCAGAGCCCTTCAGCTCATCACAGCTCGGTGGTAGACACTCGAATCCGGTAGTCACCACTCCGATGATAGCGTTGGACTTTTCAGGCACAACTCATCGGTCGGCCAGTCACAACGTGGCTTTCAATCAGGTCATCAATCAATCTGTCAACAGACTCAAGATGTATGCATGGATGCTATTCATAAATCAATGCTCGATGCATACAAATCACAGTAGGCGAAACATAACATAAATCAATCAACAAAACACATTCTGCTCACGCAATTAATCATCAAAATCAACCAGATTAGCCTGAAATATACGCATGCTCAAGCATCAAAGCTGTCCAGAGTTGCTCCAATTCGTACCTCAATCATCTGAATTATCCAACAGATCTCACCAGGCACGGCTAAACTCAAACCTTCACTCACTGGTCACGGAAATTCAGCTGTAAGCCTCCTAGAAGTTCAGATCTGTTAAAACATCTAGTAATTCAGCTCAACACTAAGTCGAATTCACTTAGCACCTACGACCGAGAACTAAATCCTAGTTCTGCCATACAACTCAGGCTAAACAGCTGAAACATAACTTCAAAACAGAGGAGAACACTTACCCAAAAGCTTACACTAACAGAGGAACGCTCGGGCAAGATTTCACAGAAAGCGTCGAACGAACAGGCTCTTCGCGTTTCCTCAAATCCAAGGTTCCAGTCTCCAAATTGGTATCAATTGGTAGAGAAACTCAAGAGGAGTTCAGCGCCACCAATATCATTCAAAAAAACTGCGGGACACGACGACAATCGACGAAAGAGTAATACGGTGCACAGTAGCTATCGAGGGATTCGAAGAATGGAGACAAGAAATATCGGGTTCCAAAATATTTCTAAGTGTCGATCAACACTTATCTATATATCTCTCAAATCCAATAGCTGCTGTTCTCAATTATCCAGACGTTGCTACAGTAGGTACCTTACGACTATTATTAACATCTTCTACAACAAAACCAGCAGCAACAACCAGTCGCAACATAATACCAAAGCAATACCAAAACGACATCGTAGCAACTAATCAAAACGACACCGTTCCATCTAAACAAAACGACGCCGCATCCACCAGCTGACAACAGATTCTATCAAAACAACCAACGACTGGTTGTGCTCAAAAATCAAAACGACGACGTAAATAATACGTCAGCATCGCTGCCAACAGCTGGTAACAAATTCCTCACAACTGGTACCAGACGCAATCCCCAAAACGCAGCGTTTCAACTTATCTAAACGACGTCGCGTTGCTCCTACGACTGGTTCCTCAAACCAGCAGCTGGTCATTCAGCTGGGACAATTCCTCACAATGCAACAGCTGATAACGCTACAATCCAGTAGTCAACACCAAAAGGTTGACCAACACGTGTCGTTTTCTCGTTAAATATCGCACCCAAAGCAACTACTGCCAGCAGCAACCTCTTCAAATGCAACTACTGATTTCCAATTTCTACCAGCTGCGAGCTACAGTACCGCTGACTTCACGTTGACTTCTGAAATATGCTACGACTGGTTTCTTGCATTAGCGCTACGTCTGGTCTCACCAAAACGACGGCGTATTAATCTCCTGCGATTCCAAATACGCGCTGCAACTGGATTCCACCACCGACCAGCTTCTAACTCAAAAAACCAAAATTACGAAAACTTCCAACAATTAATCTCTCCTAATCTCAGATGAATTCGATTAATCACTAATCTAAAATCTGATTTCTCACAAGGCAAGTACCCCACCAGAACCACCGCTCTGATACCAACTGAAACGAACCAGACTCTAGAAATTATTTTTTTTTAAAACATGTGCGGAAAAAATAAAGTTAAAGTATGGCTAGTTCCGTTCTAAAACATTGCTAAATCATTTTCTCAATAATACTTTTAAACATAAATAAAGAAATATTTAAAACGTTAAAACATCCAACATACTAAAATCACTGAGTAAAATACTGAATGTAAACATGTTTAAAACCCAATAACTAGAACTGTATCATGGCAGAACTGAAACATAAAGGCGGTCACGGGGTACTGCTGCATTTTTTTAAAACATGTGCGGAAAAAATAAAGTTAAAGTATGGCTAGTTCCGTTCTAAAACATTGCTAAATCATTTTCTCAATAATACTTTTAAACATAAATAAAGAAATATTTAAAACGTTAAAACATCCAACATACTAAAATCACTGAGTAAAATACTGAATGTAAACATGTTTAAAACCCAATAACTAGAACTGTATCATGGCAGAACTGAAACATAAAGGCGGTCACGGGGTACTGCTGCAGCACACTCAGAGGTCCTCACCGCCAGTCGGAATATACTCATCGACAGGATCATCACCTGCACCATTTAAACCTAGTGAGACTAAAGGCTCAGCATGCTCTATCGTAATGCATAACAAAGTACATACTAATAAAATCGCATGCAAGCATATACTTGTAATTAAAATAACGTTAAAGCGTGAATGCGTACATGATTTTAAAGCATTTCTTCATACATGACATATCATATAACATTAAGGCATGACATAACATAACCTGAAAAACGTATGAGTCGTATCAGTGAATGCGAGCGGGCGTATGACTGATCAGTCGTAATAACCAACGTTTGTGGCTGTGTGGTTCACCCCGATATCACACGAGGATCCCTATATGTCACACCTCCTATAAACTACCAATTCACCCCGATATCACACGAGGATCCATAGGCCCTATAATCATACCTAAAAACAGGGGATCCCCGGGCCCGGCTACCCGGCTAACTCCCATCATAAAACTTTGCACATCACTTCAATCCCTCGGGTTTTAACTTAAAAAGAGACATGCCTGATCGTTTCATAAAATCTAATGATGCATTTCTTAAAATCATGTAATTTAAAAGTTTAGCCCGTTAATGTATATTTAATCATTTCCTTTAAAACATTTACGTACATAATATACTACATATATAATTAAACATACATTTACGAGCTTCTACATTTTTCTACTTCGGTCAAGGATTGATTCCGGGGCCTGGCTCACCACTTCTAGACTAACCATCGCTCTAAACTTAGCCGATGAAACGAATGTTCACCACTTTTTCTCATTTTTGCCTAATTTATTTAAATTTAGACTTCTTAAAAATCAAGGCTAAAAGGGGCTAATTAAAATCAATTTTGACTTCTAAAAATCAATTTGGACTAATTAAAAATTGATTTTGACTTTTAAAATCAATTTAAATTAATTTTGACCTCAAAAGCCGATTTCGACTAAAAGACCGATTTTGACCTAATTAAATCCCCAAAAATCGATTTTGACTCCAATAAAATTTCAAAGTCCCAAATTTTGACTAAAAACTTAAAATTAAACATAAATTAAATTATTTAAAAGGTTTGACTCAATTTTGACCTTCTGGCTATTTTCTTTAAAATTGGACATTTGACATAATAATTAAAATAACAAGTCCCTAATTAAAATAACTTGGACCGATTTTAAAATATTTGACTCGAGACTCAAAGAAAAAACTTAAAATTAAACATAAATTAAATTATTTAAAAGGTTTGACTCAATTTTGACCTTCTGGCTATTTTCTTTAAAATTGGACATTTGACATAATAATTAAAATAACAAGTCCCTAATTAAAATAACTTGGACCGATTTTAAAATATTTGACTCGAGACTCAAAGAACCAATCTGGTGTCCAATCGAACCGCTCCCTCAAGCCCTATGCCTCCATGCATGCGCCGCCTTCCCCTAGCGACACAACGCCCTTCCCACCGATCTTCCTCTCTGATCCGGCCACCATGGTCGGAGCCCCGCCGGCTGGACCACCCCCAGGTCCAGCCGGTCCTAACTTGACCAATCCTGGTCCAAGCCATGCACCGCACGGCTCAAACAAAGGCAAGGAGACGCAACGCACGTCGCGCCCCTCACTTGAGTCGCCCGACTCACCATGGCTATTCCAACGTCCAGCCTCTATATCCCCCTATATGGACCACCTCTAGCCCTTCCTAGGACCCCCATGAACCATCTAAGATCGAGCCAAGGTCCCTTAGACAGCCCCTAAACCGAATCCATGCACGAAAATAATCAAAACCGTGAGATGTAACATGAGATAATGCATGAACATGATCATAGGTGTATAGATCCGAAACATTCACATAAAATTCATAAATATTTTCATAAAAACAGATTACTATGATTTAAATTTCGAGCAAGAGAATTGATATCACATGCCTGGGTTGAAGAAGATGTAGATCTGCGAGGTACGGACGTTGTAGACGTGAGATCGGGGCTCAACCGGATTTGGATCACCAAGCTTCTTCAATGGCTGAAAGTTTCAAAATTTGTGTGCTAATAAGGTGGAGAGGACGACTGGTGTGTGAAGAGGAGGCTAGGGTATGTGTAAAATTGTGTTTAATAATTGATGAAAGTGCCTAATATGACCCTTATTGATTTAGTTAAGAAAATACAAGATTGCCCCTCTAATTAAATTAAAAAGGTGCTTAAAACTCATAGTTGGGCTTTAAATGGATACATAATTTCGAAATCTAGGCCTCCTCATAATTTAAAATGCCTTAAAACTCAATATACCAGCCCGTCTAGGTGAAAAACGGGTTCCCCTCCAAAATAGTTATAAAAATCCTAATTTTCAGAAATAGTTGCTTAAAATAAAATAATGTCATTCTTAAAATCTCATAAGTTAAAAATCTTAAATTATTTTCTTTCCGGTCGATCCTAATCACGTCCACGCGTCCGTAGCTCAAGCAGGCTGAAAAATAACACATGCATACCATGCAGCATAAAATCATATTAAATCACATAATAAGGTATGTAATCATCTAAAATATTTTCCCCCTATTCATGCACTCATTTCTACGTAGTCAGGAAATTCTAAACATTACAGATCTGTAGCCACTATGAGCGGAGTGAGTAGCTCCCACACCTCATGAGTTGGGCAACAGCAGGTTGAGCTATGTTTTGCATCTGGTTCCGTGTGTTGAGACGAGTGGGTAGCTCCCATATACTCACACACCCCGTGGCCACTGTTATTCAGTTGTATCTGTTCTTGATTAGCTTTGAGATTCTGGCTCCCTGTCATTGGTTGTAGCCTTCCGTCTGTACTCAGCTGTTCATGCATAGCGTTTGCATATTATCTGTTGCTTTCCATTAGCTGTTTTATATTGCTCTTCGTACTGGGGTTTGACCCCATGTCCCTCTAGGGCTAGTGTTGTTTTCCTGTGTATGTGTTTTAAAGTTACCATGGTAACTCAGCTGGTCATGGAGTTGACCCAGCTGGAGGTGCCCCAGGAGGTGGTTAGAGTGTCCCAGTTAGCATATAGCATATATGTATAAGCACTGTTAGCCGGGGAGTGCCCTGTGCTTTATTGTATTCTAGTTGTATTCTGTAGTGCTTGTATCTGTTGAATGCTGCACTGTTGTACTGAGTTATTTTAAAAATCGGGAGATTCTGAGTATTGTAGTATTTTAAATTATGTTATCTTTCAGTCAGGCCAAAAGCAAATTTTTGCCACTATTTTATTGCTTCCGCTATATGTTTGCGTGGTTAAACTCTGTGTTCTGCACGAGGCCTGACATTTTTGGTAGCAGAGCTTAAGCTGGGATAAGCCCAACTTCTTTTGATCACACTTGAGTCTAGGCACAGTGTTTCTTGTTGCATGTGCATGACTATGTGATTTACTTGTTCTGTGATATATTTCTTGCTGTGTGACCTTACCCTCTTAGTGCCTTCGTATATGCCGCCTAGAAGTAGGGGTAGAGGTAGAGGGCAGTTTTAGCAGGAATTCTAGGGTCAGAACGATGAGGATCAGCGTAGTACATAACACCGGTTGTTTGATCGTGTCAGGTATGAAGACGAGCGTAGGTTGAGTCTAGCTATGTTTCAGTTGAGGAGGAATGCGGAGCGTTGGTGGAGAGGCGCTTCGAGGACTCTTGAGGAGACTGGAGTAGGGATCTCGTAGAGCAGCTTTTGTACTGCCTTTCGCCAGGAGTATGTTCCGGAATCCTTTGTGAACGCTAGGGAGAGTGAGTTTGATAACCTAGTGCAGGGAACAATGTCTGTAGGATAGTATGCCCGGAGATTTTCTTCTCTTCTTGCGTATGTTCCGCATGTTTCTGGCCGAGAGAAGGCAAAGAGGAACAAGTTTTTGGAAGGGCTGAATGAAGAGTTGTATTCGTTGGTGCTGGCGAGTTCACCGACTAGCTATGCAGAAGCGGTGGCCAGGGCTATTGACATTGAGGAGGGTCTGCAGAACCGTAGGTCTCGTGTTAGGCCTCAAGTGGTGCAAGGTAACCGTCCCATGGTTTCGGGGGTACAATCTTCCCAGTCTGTGCAGTCATCTCAGCCACCCCAGCAGCAAGTAGCCCAGCAGTCTGGACATCAGTGGTTTAGATCTCGTGGTTGTCAGTTCAAGAAGAATTCTGGTTCTAGTTCTTCTGGCTTGGGTAGTTCTAGCAGTGGCAGTAGTTCCAAGGTCGAGTATTGTGGCCAATGTGGAGGAAGGCATCCTACAGCACAGTGTGTAGGTGTGCAAGGTTCGTGTAACGTCTGTGGACAGTATGGGCACTTTGCTAGAGTGTGTCCTTTGTCTGGATCGCAGCATACAGCCGCCCCATAGCAGGGTCGAGTTGGATCGTCTAGAGGTTGTTCTTTTCTTGTTCAGCAGCAGAGGATAGGGGAGCCGTAGTTTAGGTCGTTCCAGCAGCCTGGTCCTTCGTGGTTTGGACAGTCTTCCCGAGCCTCAGTTTTCAGGACCTCAGTTTGCCCAAGGGTGTGCAAGGTTCGTGTAACGTCTGTGGACAGTATGGGCACTTTGCTAGAGTGTGTCCTTTGTCTGGATCGCAGCATACAGCCGCCCCATAGCAGGGTCGAGTTGGATCGTCTAGAGGTTGTTCTTTTCTTGTTCAGCAGCAGAGGATAGGGGAGCCGTAGTTTAGGTCGTTCCAGCAGCCTGGTCCTTCGTGGTTTGGACAGTCTTCCCAGCCTCAGTTTTCAGGACCTCAGTTTGCCCAAGTGAATGCCATGACGAGGGAGCAAGCGGAGGGTAGGCCAACGGGAGTGATCGCAGGTACTTGTTTTGTCTTTGATTTTCCTACGCGTGCATTGTTTGATATAGGAGCATCACATTCGTTTATTGCTGATGCATTTGTGCTTGAGCATGGTTTGCATACCACATATTTGTGTGATGTTGTGTCTGTAGCAACTCCTGTCGGCGCGAGCTTGTACTCCCAAGAGATTTTGTTGAATGGCATTCTTAGGTTTGGTGAGAATGTGTTGTTAGCCAACCTGATTAGGCTTGTGATGTGGGATTTCGATTGTATAGTGGGAATGGATGTGTTGTCTGGTTATAGAGACACGGTGGACTGTTTCCATGGAGTTGTGCGCTTTAGTCATCAGTCTGGAGAGAAGTGGGACTTCTATGGCCTAGATTCCCGATCGAAGATTCCTTTAGTCTCTGCGATGGAGATGTGTAGACTGTTGTCGTTGGAGAATGCTGGATTTATGATCTATGCTATGCGTCTTCTTCTTCGTGCGTAGAGATTAGCGACGTTCCCGTTGTTCGACATTTCCCGGATGTGTTTTCGGAGGAGATTCCTGGTTTTCCTCCGAAGAGGGAGATAGATTTCAGCATTGAGTTGGTACCTGGTACAGCTCCGATCTTGCGTGCCCGTATCGTTTAGCACCTGCTGAGTTGAGTGAGCTTAAGGTTTAGCTCAGTGATTTGCTGGAAAGGGTTTCATTAGGCCGAGCATGTCACCGTGGGGAGCGCCTATCTTGTTTGTCAAGAAGAAGGATGGGTCTATGAGGATGTGCATCGACTTTAGGCAGTTGAATAAGGCGACAGTGAAGAATAAAGTACATTTGCCTAGAATCGACATTAGGCCGAGCATGTCACCGTGGGGAGCGCCTATCTTGTTTGTCAAGAAGAAGGATGGGTCTATGAGGATGTGCATCGACTTTAGGCAGTTGAATAAGGCGACAGTGAAGAATAAGTACATTTGCCTAGAATCGATGAGTTGTTTGATCAGCTTCAGGGTTTGGCTGTGTTATTTAAGATCGATTGCGTTCGGGGTACCATCAGTTGCGTATTCGAGAGCAAGATGTGGCGAAGACTACGTTTCGTACGAGGTACGGGCATTATAATTTTTTAGTTACGCCTTTTGGTTTGACGAATTCCCCTGCAGTTTTCATGGATTTGATGAATCGAGTCTTTAGAGAATTCATCGATCAATTTGTGATTGTGTTTATCGATGACATTTTGGTGTACTCTAAGACTCCGATGCAGCACAAAGAGTATTCGAAGTTGGTTCTTCAGACGCTATGAGACTCGCAGCTATATGCTAAGTTTTCTAGGTGCGAGTTTTGGTTAGACCGAGTTGTGTTTCTAGGTCATGTGATTTTGGTGGATGGTATTTCTGTGGATCCCAATAAAGTAGAAGCTATTGTTAACTGGGAGCATCCCAAGAATTTTGCTGAGATTCGTAGTTTCTTGGGTTTGTCTGGCTATTATAGGCGTTTTATAGAGGGATTCTCTAGTATAGCTAAGCCAATGACGCAGTTGACTCAGAAAGATAAGAAGTTTGTTTGGACTGAGCAATGTGAGAACAGTTTCCTGTTGCTCAAATAGAAGCTAACTTCTACGCCTGTGTTAGCTTTACCGTCTGGTTCGGGTGGTTTTGTGGTTTGTACAGATGCTTCCTTGAATGGATTGGGTTGTGTGTTGATGCAGAATGGTCGATTCATTGCGTATGCCTCTCATCAATTGAAACCACATGAGACTCGTTACCCAGTTCATGATTTGGAATTGGCAGCAGTGGTTTTTATCTTGAAGATTTGGCGCCACTACCTATATGGTGAGCAGTTTGTGGTGTACTCCGACCACAAGAGCCTGCAGTATCTGTTTTCTCAGTCAGATTTGAACATGAGACAACGTAGATGGATGGAGCTGCTAAAGGATTTTGATTGTGAGATCAAATATCAGCCTGGGAAGATAAATGTAGTTTCTGATGCATTGAGCAGAAGGTCTCAAGTAGCGATGCTGGCTTCGATGCAGATTTCGAAGGTCCATGAGCATCTAAGCACTACCGGTTGGCGGTTTTACCCAGCTGAGAATTATGTTGTGGTGTCTTCTTTTCAAGTTGAGCCACAGATTACTGCGAGCATTAGAGCAGCTCAGAGGACAGATCCATCCATCTAAGAGTTGCTGAAGGTGAGAGCTGGACAGTTAGAGGATTATTCTGTCTCGTCTGATGGTTTTTTGAGGTTTCGTGGCAGGTTGGTTGTGCCAAATCTGATTGATTTGAATGATGAGATCTTGAGGGAAACGCACTGTAGTAGACACAGTGATCATCCTGGTACAAGGAAGATGTATCATGCCTTGAAGCAGCATTACTGGTGGGCAGGTTTGAAGAGTGATGTTGCTGATTTTGTAGCCCGTTGTCTGAATTGTCAGCAAGTTAAGGCCGAGAGGATGAGACCTGGTGGTCTATTGCAGATTTTGGAGATTCCCCAGTGGAATTGGGAGCACATAGCAATGGATTTTGTCACGCATTTGCCTCGTTCCAGTCGAGGATGTGATGCGGTTTGGGTGGTAGTAGATAGATTGTCGAAGTCTATGCACTTCATTCCCTACATCATGACCTTTCTTTGAAGAATATGGAGAATACATAGATTTTGTGGTGCGTTTGCATGGTGTTCCTGTTTCGATTGTTTCAGATCGTGATCCGAGGTTTACTTCCAGGTTTTGGAAGAGTTTGAATACTGCGTTGGGTACCATATTGGCGATGAGTATAGCGTATCATCCCCAGACAGATGGCCAATCTGAGAAGACTATCCAGATTTTAGAGGATATGTTGAGAGCTGTTGTGATGGATTTTAGTGGTAGCTGGCAAGGTTCGTTGTCTCTGGTTGAGTTTTCCTACAATAACAGCTATCAGGTCACGATTGGTATGGCACCATTTGAAGCCTTGTATGGCAAGAAGTGTAGATCTCCTGTATGTTGGGAAGAAGTGGGGGAGAAGTAGCTATCTACCCCAGAATTTGTGCAGTAGATGAGAGATCAAGTAGATCTGATTCGTCAGCGAATAAAATCTTCACAAGATAGCCAAGCCAGTTATGCGAATAAGAGGCGTAGGCCTTTAGAGTTTCAGGTTGGTGAACTGGTTTTCCTGAATTTTCTCCTTTTCGCAGTGTTATGAGATTTGGTCTCAAGGGAAAGTTAGCTCCTCGTTATGTTGGACCATATGAGATTGCTGAGAGAATTGGTCCATTGGCTTATCGGCCGTTGTTGCCGCCAGATTTGTCTTCCTTACATGATGTTTTTCATGTGTCGATGCTGAGGAAGTATGAGCCAGATCCGTCGCATGTGTTGAGATCTTACGAGGTAGAGTTAGATCGAACTTTGAGTTATGTGGAATATCCCTTGCATATCTTGGATAGAAAAGAGAAACAGCTGAGGAATAAGACCATTCCTTTGGTGATGGTCCAGTGGAGCAAGCAAGGTATAGAAGAAGCTACGTGGTAACTGGAAGAGAAGATGCAGCGTGAGTGGCCGCATCTGTTTGAGTGAGTGTAGTATCGGATTCCAGTAGTTGTTTTGTTGCTTGTGGTTGTTTTCCCAGTTATCTTGAACCCTTAGTTTGGATGAGTCTGTTCAGATGAAGTTGTTTCATTTCGAGGACGAAATCCTGTTTTAGTGGGGGAGAGATGTGAGATCCGAAAAGTTAAGAAAGATTAATTGAGTTAATTAATCGGATTTTATGAAGATTAAGATTTGAGCGAGCAAATCTGGATGAGCTATCTTTGAGTTAGTATGCTCGGTGAAGCTATCGGGTTTGTATAAGTCCTGGAATCAGCCTTGGATCAATTTATATTTTCAACGGGTTCTGATCAGATGCGAGTGATGGTCAGCGCTGGTGATTGCGCTCAGTTGTGGAGATGAGATCTGTTGTCGCTAGGCAGATGTGAGTACGCTAGCGTGTTTCTGTAGCTAAACTACGTCGTTTGGATTAGTTGGGACGACAGTTTTGGTTTAGCGGGCGAGACTCAGATGTGAGTTACGCGTATCTCCAGAGGTGAGCAGCGTTGGTCTCCAGATTCGAGAGGGATCTGAGTGCTTAAGGAGTGATGTCGTTTTGCGTTTCAGATTCAAGTCGCGTTAGCAATTCAGTTTCGAGTAGCGGTTGTGTCTAGATGTGATAGTGGACCCTGAGCGACGTCGTTTGAGTAAGTCAGGATCTGTTTTGGCGTAAGGTCATATCTGATGTGAGATTCAGATCCGAGTGGGAAATCGGTTTTGTACCTTAAGTTGTCGATGGGATTTTTTCAGCAGATAAGAGCAGATTAGAGTTTAGATAAGAGGACTTTGACCCTTGTCCATTATTGTTCCCCAACACTTAGAATAATTCCCGTGAGCAAACTCTGTCGTGATACCATAGCTACTGTTCACCAAACCTTATCCTCTCCGTTTGCCGACGGTAGATAGCTCCGACTGAAGTAAGAGTGGTAGCGCTGGAATCCTCTTTCTGAGAAGCTTCGTTTGGTACTAGTTTTGGAAGCTTGCGTGAAGCTGGTGAGGTGTGCGAAGACATCTCCCTTCTGTAGTATGTTAGCATAAGCGTCGGATTTGGTCTGCCGTTGAGGTAGCTTGTTGGGTAATTGTTAAGATCCTACCTTGTGCTTTGTTTAGATCTTTCTGTTGTGTAATAAGGGTAGGACAGATTTGGTTGAGCTTGTAGCTCCCAATTCGTAGTTTCTGAGCTACTGTCCCTGAGCTAGTATCTGTGTTTGGTTTAGCAGGTGTGAGATCTGTGTTGCTCGGAATTGCTTTGTTGTAATTATAGCTCAGAAGAATTGAGGAACGTATATGAGCTGTTTTACAGCTTTGGATTGAGCATGGGTGATTATGCTTGCTGTTGTGTATGCTTTGCTTCGTTGCATATGTTCTGTGTTGGACATTTTATTTGTTGCATACACGCATTTATCATATTTAGCTCAGATCTGTTGTAGCCGTGCCTTTTGTGCCTTGTTGTATTGATCTGTGCGTACAAGCATGCCTGTTGAGGACGAGCGGGTAACTCCCGTATACCTCATATCCCTGCTGGGATCTGTTAGCCACTATGAGCGGAGTGGGTAGCTCCCACACCTCATGAGTTGGGAAACAACAGGTTGAGCTGTGTTTTGCATCTGGTGCCGTGTGTTGAGACGAGTGGGTAGCTCCCATATACTCACACACCTCGTGGCCACTGTTATCAGTTGTATCTGTTCTTGATCAGCTTTGAGATTCTGGTTCCCTGCCATTGGTTGTAGCCTTCCGTCTGTACTCAGCTGTTCATGCATAGCATTTGCATATTATCTGTTGCTTTCCATTAGCTGTTTTATATTTCTCTCCGTACTGGGGTTTGACCCCATGTCCATCTGGGGCTGGTGTTGTTTGCATGTGTATATGTTTTCAGGTTACCATGGTTACTCAGCTGGTCGTGGAGTTGACCCAGCTGGAGGTGCCCCATGAGGTGGTTAGAGTGTCCCAGTTAGCGTATAGCATATATGTATAAGCACTGTTAGCCGGGGAGTGCCCTGTGCTTTATTGTATTCTAGTTGTATTATGTAGTGCTTGTATCTGTTGAATGTTGTACTGTTGTACTGAGTTATTTTTAAAACCGGGAGATTCTGAGTATTGTAGTATTGTATTATGTAGTGCTTGTATCTGTTGAATGTTGTACTGTTGTACTGAGTTATTTTTAAAACCGGGAGATTCTGAGTATTGTAGTATTTTAAATTATGTTATCTTTCAGTCAGGCCAAAAGCAAAATTTTAGCCACTATTTTATTGCTTCCGCTATATGTTTGCGCGGTTGAACTCTGTGTAGAGGCCTGACACTATTAACAAGAAATCTATAAGATACATTCAAATTCATCCACCATTAAACAGCGGCACATATTCAAGTCAACATTCCTCTTGTAGTATATTATTAATAATTCTATTTTAATCCTATCACGTCTCATGTTCGGTTGGAGTATTATATATCTCGAATCAATCAAATCAATACATATTATTGCATATCAACCAAATCTTTAATTATTTATCTCACTTCAATCAAATTATTAATATAAAATTATAATATTATCTATCACATTCTTCTTTTATTATATTTATTAATTTTATAAAGGTAAAAATATAATTTAATACTTTATGTCAAATTTTAATCCATCAAACCAAACATATTACTCTTATCAAACATTATTCGCTATGCAACTCAATCCTTTTTTATTTTCACGTCATTTATTATTAATCATATCATATCTCATCCACAAACTATGCCCAAGATTAAAAAGAAATTTTGTTTCTTCCTTGGAAAAAAGGTTAGCCTATTAATGGGCTAACTCGCTATATACGTCAAAGGTCCTTTGACCATATGAGTTTTAAATCGAAGGATATGCACGAGTAGACAGGGACCAAGAGGAGAGGACTTATATAACTAACTAACTCCCAGAGCATGCCCCCACAATATTTCAGTGGGGAATATGCTCCACACGAGAATCGAACCTGTGAAGTCGGGGAAGGTACTCCCACATCATCCCAAGTCTTACCAACTAGCCTGTGCCCTGGGGGCGATTTTGTTTCTTCCTTATTACTATAGCTACCGGTATTCCAACCACTATTCGCATCAATAAATAAATGGAAGATAAATATTTGAATGCTAAAAAATTATGTTGGGATCGAAAAACTGGCTCGGGAGTTCAGGGGGGGGGGGGTTATGAACTCCTTTGCAAATTTTTCTTAAAAAACTAATTTCAAAAGATTTTACTGCTTGTTGCAAACCTCTAAGCAGAGTTACCAGCTTTGAGGGTTATCAGTGATTAGATGTTGTCTCGTGTAATAAAATATTTTATGCGGAAAGAACACGATTCAACAGTGAACAGATAAATGCGTAAGTGAAAAATGTAAGAGTCAAGAGTTTGTTTCTGGAATTTCGGAGTTAAATCTCATACGTCTCCCCTTCTTCCTCAAGAGGAAGGATTTCCACTAGAATATTTGATTTATACAACTCCTTGTATAAAGCGATCCGACAGCCAGTATCTGTAAGAACTCCTAGCACTCAATCTTAACCCAGACTCCCGATCTGGTTCTCAATACAAAGAATACAACTTTAAGTTGTTTTGGCTTATCTAGCTCTCAACACTCTGTCTATGATTTACAAATATAATTCCGACTCTACAGAGTGTTATTGAATGTTTATGTGAGACAGAGAATCGAAAAAGATAATCTGCGTATATGTGTCACTAGCTGTCTGAGCTGGTTCAGTAAAATGAACTATGTTTTTGCTCTTGAAAGTTTGAAGGTTCGTTGATTTTCGAAAATCGTAGCTCGTAACCATTAACCTCTCCACAACTGATCTGTTCTCCAATTTATACAATTTGGATATAACGGTAATAAATTTTACCAGTAGACACGTCATATGTATCCAATGTGATATGCCTCCGGCATCTTAAATGCTTCTACTATTCTCGTACACCTCTATTAAATGTTTTTCCCTTTTTAGCATACTCAGCATCGCCTCCAGTTCAAACCAAATATCTGTATGTCTGGGATTAGCTCAAAGTAGTTCCAACGACTACAAATCGATACAGAGAGGTCAAACACTTCGCATCAATCTATACGAAACCTCAAAGTTCTCTGAAATCCATTTTGCCAAGTTGTCTTTACTCAGCTGGTTTCCCGATCTGTTTTCTGCGTAGAACTTCTTTAATCTGATCTAAGCTGTTCTGCTTTCTAAGCTGATCTGTTTATCTTAAATCGTTCCAGATTTTGATCTTCGTTCACAACTGTTTTCTTCTATGGAAACACAAGCCTTCTTGATTGCATCCATCTTTTCTAAGATAATCTGGCTTGTCCTTCTCAATGCTATCGCTGAAACCAGTTCTGTTCTGAGCTGTTCTCAACTGAACCAATACAAACTATTCTGTCTGATCTATTTCGATAAACTCTGCTGTTGTAAACTGATCTGAATTTAATTTTCTCTTCTTCCAACTAATAAAGTGAATAGATACCTTATCTGTTTATCCGAACTGATTTATCCTTAATCAGCTTAATTGAACTACCTGAGCTGGTTTTTCCTCAACCAGCTTTTCTCTAGTTTCTAAGTCTCTGAGCTGGTTTGACTTTAACTAGCTTAGATCTGTCCAGATTAGCTCTTGTACACCAGTATAGTTCCGATCTGATTTCTATGCTCAACGCAGTATACTCTGTCTAGAACTGATCGATCCATCTCTGAGCTGATTAATCTCTTTTATTTTTCTTCAGCAAAACTTATAAAATTTTAATTCAAAAATTTTCCTATTTTTGGTGATGACAAAAATTGTGCGGAAAATGAGATTTTATTAATCTGTTAAACATTTATACAATATTCAGCTGTACACCAGAAAACAAGAAAAACTAAGCTCGCCCTAGGTCACACCAATCATCTATTTTTACTGCTCGGTCCTTCCCCCTTTTTGGCATGACGTTTCTCTTTTAAGTGATTAACTAACTCCGCTAGCTGCATCTTGACGAAATACAAATCCCTAGCAATTTACAGCTGATGCTCTGTGAATTGACAAACCAGGCTGGTTTCCAATGCTGTCTGGGAAGAGTTAACGTTGGCGACCACCTCATCCATCCTTTGATAAAATGCTCACTTGAAGATACCAGAGTCGTGCTTCATGAATGTCTGAATATCCATCAACTTATCAACCTTTGAATCCAGGGATACAACCTTTGAATCCATGGATGCAACCTTCGAATCCAGGGATACAACGACTCTTTGCACCTCATTGGGATTATTGACAGTATCAAAATCTGCTTGGGGTATGGAAAGATTGATGGGCTGCGGACCAGTTTGGACAAAATCTTCTTCGTCTTCGCTATCTACTCTACCTACTGTATACCTTACTATCTGTAAATTTGAAATTCTGGACCCTGACGATCCTCATCATTTGCATCTAAACGAGAAAAATGAATAGAAGAACTAGAACGACTTGGACTGGAATGGGAGGAACCAGCTTGAGCCTGTCGCTCATCTGCTTGCTCTGCTTCTTGAACTGGTTTGATTTGAGCTTGATGCTCAAGATCTGGTTGCTCCAAATAACCTTCAGCCTCTCCAAAAAAATATTGGAACACTGGTGGGAGCTTTTCAGCATGCTCCTCCTCTTGAGCTTCATGCTCTACCGCTTGAGCCTGGTGCTCTTCCTCTTGAGCCTGGTGCTCTCGAGAATTTAAGACTTCGGTCTCTTAAATATTCTCAAAACTTCGATCAATCTCCTCAACCTGGTCATGAACCTGTTGCTCACTCATCGCAGTTGTTATCTTTGTTGATTATTATGGATCCTGGTGCTCCTCTTCCTGATCCGGTTGCTCATCTGATATTGGGTTGGTGAGCCGTGCAAGCTGAGCCTGATATTCTTGCCAGGTTAAGACAGGAGTGATCTCCAAAGTGGCAACATGGTCTGTAGATCGCTCATGAAAAGTGATAGGCAGACCGACTTTTGCTTGAAATAAACTAACACTCCTCCTGGTATTCGCCAATTCATCCTCCAGCATATGAATAGACATGATATCTTGGTTAGCTGACGACTTATCCCTATGGAACTCTTTCCAGTGCTCAGCTACAAATTCGCACATGTGCTGATCAACCATATTGAACCAAATGAGCTCCCTTATCTGGAGCAGCTCACTCACCTTCTCCATCTCTGCCCATGAAAGCAATACATATTCAATTTTTGTAAACTCTTCCACAAGCTTCATATATGTAATTTTGTTCAGCCTATAACCAGTTCGGAACCTGCACCATTGGTCGAACAAGTGGATTTGTGGTTTCACTTTTTCCCTTACATCTTGAATAACCAGCAGGTAGTGCTCCTCTACTGGGTTTGGCCGATCAAAATGGGGTAAGACTCCCTTTCCTTTATCAGCTGAGTCAACTTAGGAAGAAATTGTGTGACCCAGTTGATTTCCCATATCTCCACGGGACCGAAATGCTCTTACCAGTAGAAGTCATAGTCTATTGAGCTGGTTCTTCAGGTTCAGAACTGACCACAATAAAATTCTCCTTGTCAACAGCCTGCGCCTCCGATACGTTACTAGATTCCACATTCTCTTCTTGAGCAGCAGCGGTAGAAGCATCCTCAGCCTCAACTGGAATATAGGATTTGGATCAGGATTTGATTCATCCTGGTCATCAGCAGTTTGCTTTGCCGGATTGGTCCTCTTTGTCCTCTGCTGCTTCTTAATTTCCAAGAAATGAAGAGACACCGTTGATTCTGAGTCAGATAGATCTAACACTAGTTTGCGTTTAGCTCTAGCTCCATCTTTCTTTGCTGCGTCCAGCAGAGCCAGAGGGCGTCTATCATCGTCTGAATTGGTCCTAGACATGGACTTTTCTGGAGCAGCTTGGCTCCCAGCCACTGTTGGTTTCTTCACAACTACCACCGTTTCCATTTTCTTATTCTTCTTCTCCAACTGCTTCTTCTCAACAATCTCTTGCTCCGTCTTGTTAGAGTGAGATAGCAGACTATCAGCAGTGAATTTGTTTTCACTAGCTATTTTCCCAGTGTCAGGCCTCGTGCTCACAACAGATAAACACATGCGGAAGCTATCAAAAAGTGGGTAAAATTTTTCGCTTTTAGGCCCGACGGTTTAAAACATATAATTAAAAATAGAGCGATACTCAAAATAGATCCTAGTTTAAAATCTAACAACCACAATATAGCATAACAACGTCCAACGACCACATGTATCAGACTCAAACTACCGGGTTCAACAACAAGGCGCAGGGCATCCCCCTGGCTAACTGATACATATAAATAAGTATGCTATACGCCACTGGGACACGCTAACCACCTCCTGGGGCTCTACCAGCTGGGTTAAAACCACGACCAGCTGTAAGACCTGGGCTCCCTGAAAACAACAGAAACAAGGAAACAATCCAAGCCCCAGAGGGACATGGGGTCAAACCCCAGTACGGAGAGCAACTATAAAACAGCAATAACAGCAAGAATAAGAGGTAGATGCTATGCATGAGATGCTGGACAACAACCAAAGACTCCAACTGGAAAGGAAGTCAAAGCACAGCTCAACTGAATCTGCAACAAATGGTGGCCACTGGGTGTGTTCCAAGTGTGGTAGCTAACCACTCGCCGGGAGACAACACCCCAATACCAGATGCATCAACAACTCGGCCTGCTGTTGCCCAACCTATGAACTGTGGTAGTTAGCCACTCGGCTCATAGGGGCTAACATAACCCAGCAGGGGAGATGAGAGTGCGGTATTGCCGCTCGCCCTCGCAACCTGGTAAGAAACAGAACAAGAACGACGCAACGATGGCAATGAAACCGGAATGAGATGCAAATCCGTGTATGCACATGCTGGACAATAACAAGCATATCAACATATGCGTAACAACAATACCAACAGCATGTATACAACACATAACACACAACCATATCATAAATCGGCAGCCTCAACAGGCAAACAAACACATAAGCCAGCAAAGCCATCTCACAATTCATCCAAGCCGTCACCTTGCTGAAATTACAAGCTCAACCCGTACCTTAATTTCCTCAAAGAACGAAGCAACTCACTGCCTGCGCAAATCTGTCAAAATACACAATACACAGATTTCAGGGAAAGCAACCAAACCCTCGGCCAACTCACAAATTCTCACGGCCTACTTCTCAAGAACTCACGGCTGGAATTAATCACTAAAACCAGCGCTCAACATAAAAACTCATGGCTGGAAAATCATACGCACAAACTAGCCTTCAACCTTTCCCAAACAACTCACAGGAAGCTTAAAATAAAGCCTAGAACAAGATTTCAACACTAAATTCGAAAGCTACCTGCAACTGACAAAAAGCACGCACACACAGTAGCTTCGAGCTTCCAATCCAGCCAAATCTAGCTTCCAAAATGGGTACGAGAAGAAAGAGCTTCTCAAGAGGAGTCCAACGCTACCTCAAACGTGAAAAACGGTGGCCGGAATCAACGGGAAAAGGCCGGAGAATGTTACGGTGAACAGTGACAAGGGTTTGAGGAAACAGAGAACGAAGTCGAGAGAAAATCTCTAAGTATGGAGTCTGATAAAATACAACGAAGTCAACGCTTCTCTTAAATAGGCGCGAGAGATCTGTTTTGAAATAAATCACCGACACAACAGATCTTACAAACTTCGCTCGCTAAACACAAGCCAAGAACCTCAAAACGACGTCGCACCAACACTAAGGAGAAGTCTGGTCTAAAACGCTGAAATCTGAAAACGCGCTAAAACAAAGCCAAAACCGCGGACAGATCTGCTTACGTCACCAAAGCTGTTCGCTAAACCAATCGCGCGCACACAACAGATCTTCCTACGTCATCAAGTCTGATATGCACCACAACAAAATACATTGCACACGTCATCAAATCTGTTCGAACATTACACATGCCTCAACAACAGATCTCTCCAAAACGGCGTCGTACAGAGACCAGATCTTAGCGCCTCAACTAACTTACGCAAAACACAAAACGGCAGCGTTTCGGTAAAACAGATCTTACGCTACGAAAACAGATCTCATCTACAAAACGCTCAACAAGATCTCATGAAACGACGACGCGCTACAAAATCAGATCTCTCAAGACAGATCTCACGCTACGCTATGCAAGACTTCATCAAACGACGGCGTTTAAGAAAAACAGCTCTCACGCTAAAAGCAACAGATCTCACCAAGTTCGAACAGATCTCTCGAGCAGCAAAGCCTACGTCATCACGCTAAGCAAACACGTAATGCTGACGTCATCAAAGCTTACCAGATTTCACCCAAACATTCGAAAATCCTAAAACTTCCCGAAATGCTCCAAATACCATTCTCATCTCGAAAATGCAACCCAAACATTCGAAATGAAATCTGAACCACCAGAAATCACTAAAACTTGATTAATTCAACAATTAATCCTTTACACAATTTCAGGTCTCACACCCAGACTGCTTGCTAGTCTCACCAGCTGGACCAACAGCCAGGTTATTCTTCATATAGGTGAGAACAGATCTGTTGTTCAACACCTTCAAGGGATGAAGCTTGACAGACTCCCCAAGGTCTACTTTTACCATCTTCTGCAGTAGAATACTCACCTGCACTGCGAATCCCTGAGACTATCTGCTCAGGATATGCACCATAGCAACCAATGTCTGGAACAGAATGTGTCCCCAGTTTACCTTCAAACCGGCACTGATGGACACCATCAAATCAAACATCTCACTGGTCACCACATCGAAGGAACCAGCTTTGGCACACAGTGCCTTTGCCACAATGTCGTGTAGCAGCCGGTACTCAATCTTCATTTCCTTATTCTTGTTTGGAGCTCTAAACAGAACATCAGTACCAGAGAACCTCATTATCATTTCCGCCACAGATTCGGCCGGAAGATCAATAAAACCAAACATCCCCTCGTCAGAAGTCCAAAAGCGTCGGCGAACACATCCTTAGTCACCACCATTTTCTTGTTGGCGACAAAACTCATGGTTGTGCCTGTGATAACCTTCGCATTGGCAAAGAACTCAATTAATCTCCCTCAAACATGGAACAATTAACCCCCAGAAATCCCTTAAACCCAGTTTCCTCCAGGGACTTAAACATCTTCACCATCCCGGTATGCTCCATACTGAGCACGGACATGAAATCCACCCGCAAAGCGTTGATAGATAGGGAAGAAGCCATTTAGTAGATTGAAGGTGATGAAATTTGAGAATCATATAAAGAGATGCGAAAGATTGCACTGAAATTGCTTTAATGCACGAAGGATATGAAAGCGTACTGGAATATAAAGAGAAAGGGTTTATGTACGAACGAGGAGAGAGACAGGTTTTAGGTGGACACGTGTCATCATCATATTTAAAAGTTATTTGAAATTCTAAGATGACCGTCCGATTTTAAAAAGAATTTTAAAAGACAAACCAATCTCAAACGTTCGATTTAATATACTAGAACAGAAACAATTAACTCAAACACAGTGATAATATCACACTGTATATATCCCTAAACTTGACCAGATCAACGCGGAGCTGACCATCTTGGAGAAAAACAACGGACTGTTGTATTATCTATTTGAATTCTTTTGTTCCCCTTGAACAAAGGCATGCAGAACATAATCAAGACATATCCAAGAGACCTAAAATGTTACTAAAATAAGAAAACTTAGCGTCCGATAGAGGCTTTGTGAAGATATCAGCAACTTGCTAATCTGTTAGCACATGATCCATCCAAACGTCTTTCTTTAGAAAATGGTCTCGAATGAAATGATGCCTGATGTCAATATGATTGGTTCTGGAATGCAGCATGGGGTTCTGAGTAACCGCTGTTGCACTTGTGTTATCGCAGAAAATGTGTGCTTCCTGTGCATCAACGCCATAGTTCCTAAGCTGTTGTTGTATCCATAGAATTTGAGCACAGCAGCTCCCAGCTACTAGGTACTCTGCCTCAGCTGTAAACGTGACTATAGATGTCTGTTTCTTGCTAAACCATGAAATGATTCTATCACCCAAGCACTGGCAAGTCCCACTTGTGCTACACCGATCAATCTTGCAACCTGCGTAATCTGCACCACTGTAACCAATCAAATGAAATTTGAGTCTTTATACCAAAGACCCACGTTCTGTGTGCCTTTAAGATATTTAGAATCCATGTAATGAGACTGATTTGGATCAGCTTGAAACCTAGCACACATACAGACAACAAACATAATGTCCGGTCTGCTTGCTGTGAGGTACAAAAGAGATCCAATCATCCCACGATACATGGTTACCTCCACGGCAGTTTCAGCTTCATCTTTGTCCAGCTGGATTGAAGCACTCATCGGAGTAGAGGCTGAAGAACATTTTACATTTTGAAATTCTTGAGAAGTTCCTTGGTATACTTAGCTTGGTTGATGAAGATCCCATCCTCAAGATGCTTCACTTGTAAGCCTAGGAAAAATGTCAGCTCCCCCATCATGCTCATCTCGAACTTGTACTGCATTGGAAAATTTTTCACAAAGCTTCGGATTAGTTGAGCCAAAGATAATGTCATCGACATAGATCTGTACCAGTAAAACATGATCATTCTTAAAAATTTGTTTACAACGTCTTATCTGTAGAGCCGATAGCAAAATAATGATCGATTAGAAATTTGGAAAAAGTATCATATCAAGCTCTTGTAGCTTGTTTTAGACCATACAGAGCTTTATCAAGCTTACAAACAAAGTATGGTCTGGCATGATCTACGAAGCCAGGAGTTGTGTAACCTACACATCCTCATTAAGGATTCCATTTAAGATTGCACTTTTAAATCCATATGATAGAATTTAAAATTCCTAAATGCAGCATATGCAAGGAAAATGCGTATGACTTCTAGTCTAGCTACAGGGGCAAAAGATTCCTCAAAATCTATGCGTAAAAGCACAGAATCACATCAGCAGATTCCATAACATCAATCACAGCCATGTCCACGCTCAAAGCTGTTAAATCTGCTCAATCTTCTTCCTGTCTATATCCTTTAGCTACAAGCCTAGCCTTCTTTCGAACTACGTTGCCGTTTTCATCTAGCTTATTCCTAAAGACCCATTTAGTACCTATTACGTTCTGGTTTGTAGGTCTAGGGACTAAATGCCATACTATGCTACATTCAAACTGGATAAGTTCTTCTTGCATTGCTTCTATCCAGCTTGGGTCAGCTAAGGATTCGTCTACCTTCTTTGGCTCTATATGCGAGATGAATGCAGAATTAAAGTACCCGCTTATCATCTGTCCTCGTGTCCTAAGGGGTGCAGTTGGGTTACCGATGAGCATCTCGGTAGATGATTCTTATTCCACCGGAAACCTGGTCTGTATGAGGTTGATTCTTCATTTTTAGATTCGATTCTAGCATCCTGTTCCCCCTGCAAACCTGATGGATCTACTGGAATAACACTTGTCAAATTTGGATCATCAGCTTTCGCATGTTCTCCACCAGCTGGAGCGTGATCTGGATCAGCTTGCGTGTGATCTGGATAAGTGTTTCTTGAACCGGCACACACACCTGCCACACCTGTTACTGGATGGTCCTGTACTAGGTCACAGTTTGTCAAATCAATGACTTCAATGTTACCTGGGACACCAGCTTGCCCAACATCTTGAATATCAACGTTTGTAATTGGTGTGTCCAGTGTGTGCTGGTCTCCAGCTTGAAATCTGTTATGTGCCTCTTCGTCACTTGATTCATCCAGATCAGTTGACTCTCGAAGAGAACACAACTCATTAAGCTTGCCAGCTGATGTTAATCTGAAGCTGGTCTCATCAAACACCACGTGAGCTGATTTTTCAACAGATAACATCCTGTTATTGAAAATATATAAGCTCTGCTCACGGCTGAATATCCTAGGAAGATACCTGCATCATATTTAACATCGAAAGCTTTTAGGTACGTTTTACCATTGGTATGGATAAAACATCTGCATCCAAACACTCTGAAATATGAGATATCAGGTTTTCTTCCCATTCCAGATCTCATATGGGGTAAGACCATGTCGCTTGTTAATCGTCGATATGTTCTGAGTATAGCAAGCTGTGTTTACTGCTTCATCCGAAAATTTCTTTGAAATACCAGAACCAGCAATCATCATTGTTGCAGCTTCTTTTAAAGTACGGTTTCTACGCTCAGCTAACCCATTTCACAGAGGTGTTCTAGCTGCAGACAACTCGTGCTTGATTCCAATGTCATCCAGATAAGAGGAAATTTTAAAATTCAAAATCTTTGTTCCTCTGTCACTCCTTATCCGGTTGACACTTCAAGATTTCTCATTTTGTAAAAGTTTTAAGAGCTTGATCAGCTGATCGGCAGTTTGATCTTTGGATTTTAAATACAGCACCCAATTAAATTTTGAAAAGTCATCAACGACGACAAGGGTGTACTTCATTCCCTCTAAGCTGGTTACGGGTATGGGACCAAAAAAATCCATGTGTAAAAGCTCAAACTTACGTGAGGTTACTGTCTTTATTTTTAAAAGTCGATTATGTTTTCTCGGCTGACAGGCAGAGCAAAACTTGTCTTTTGAAAATTTTAATTTGGGCAGGCCATCAACTAACTCACGTTTAATCATATTGGCAATAGTTTTGAAATTCAGATGATTCATCCACTGATGTCATAGCCAGCTCTTAAAAGAGTCAGCTACTAGGCAAGTTTGTTCAGTATGCGACTGATCTGAACAATATATTTTGTAGGTATTCCCAAATCTATAACCTACCAGCACGGTCAGACCTTCCGGATTTTGATAGCGCACGTGTGCTTTTGAAATTTAACAGAATAATTACGTCACACAATTGGCTGATACTTATCATATTGTAGCACAAGTTCTCAACAAGGAGAACATTGTTGACAGTAAAGTTACCATGGATAAGCTTCATATTGGCAATAGTTTTGAAATTCAGATGATTCATCCACTGATGTCATAGCCAGCTCTTAAAAGAGTCAGCTACTAGGCAAGTTTGTTCAGTATGCGACTGATCTGAACAATATATTTTGTAGGTATTCCCAAATCTATAACCTACCAGCACGGTCAGACCTTCCGGATTTTGATAGCGCACGTGTGCTTTTGAAATTTAACAGAATAATTACGTCACACAATTGGCTGATACTTATCATATTGTAGCACAAGTTCTCAACAAGGAGAACATTGTTGACAGTAAAGTTACCATGGATAAGCTTAGCCTTACCCATAGTGTTACCGTTAGAGTTGTCACAAAAGGTGATCTTGGGTCCGTTGCAAGGTTTGATATCTGTAAGTAGCTTGGCATCTCCAGTCATGTGCCTCACACATACACTGTCTAGATACCATGTTGATTGCTCCAGTCTGGATACCTGCTGTTCCTGCAATCACAAATAAAACAGATTTGGTACCCTTTGATTTATTTGGGTCCTGGTTTGATTAGACCTTTCGGAACCCACACTTGGATAATTTTAAAAAATTTACCGATGTTTGGATCAAAGTAGGTGTGTGATGTTTGTGTGTTCTGTAATCTGGAATGAGTTGGATGAGCAGCATATCTGTCTTGTGATATGGGCTTATTATATCGAGGCCTATACTTCATGTCCTTCACATAATCTTTTGAGAACTGGCTTTTCTTTCTACCACCAGATTTGGATTTAACCCTCAGCGTTCAACTCTCTTTTTTAGCCAGCTTTCTCGAGGCTTCTCGGGAGAAGTATACCCCAGTCCGCAAAATCTTCCTTGCCAGATCGGAGGCTGAGCTGCTATCTTTATCTCATCAAATGATGCCTCTTTGGGCTGTCCCGTGCTGGATCTTATAAAGTTCATGGTTTGAATCTTTGTCCTATCTAGCTGTGGGATACAACTAGTCTCTGTTTTGTTGCTTTCTTGGCTACCGTAGCCCAATCCGGATCTATCATCGGAAGTCTTCATAGCTCCATGCAACTTATCCAAGGATGCAGAAGACTTGGTCCATGAGCTTATAAATTTAACCAAACGTTGATTTTCATTGAACATCTGCTCAGACCTACTTCTCAATTCCTCATTCTTAGTTGCAAGCTTACTTAGAGCAGCTTGCATATCTCTTGATCTCACCAGATCAGCTTTAGTAGAACAACTCTCTTTTTCAGCTTTTACTTCCTAGAATGATTGAGACAGCTTTTTGTATTCTTGGACCATTTCATTGAGTGCGATGATAAGGTCCTCTCGTGTAAATTCCAAATTTGAGAAATCAAATACCTCCTCAATGTCATCAGTCATGAGACACTGTACTTACTCTTCACTGTCACTGGATGAGGATGTCCCTGAGCTGGATTCCTCAGAGTCTGTATCCACCCATTCACTCTTGTTCTCCTCAGCAGCCATTGCCTTATCAGTCCTCATCTTTTGATAAGTCTTCTTCTCTTTCTTATCCTTGCTGGCACCATGATCTGGTTGCTTCTTGGCATCCATCTTTGGCTTCCTGCAATCAGCAATGTAGTGACCAAGCCTACAACAATTATAACATTTATCGTCAAAAGAAGGATTTAAGTTCTTTCTAGGAGAATTGAAAGAAGAAGTTTTATAACTATTCTTTCGCATAAATTTTCCGAATTTCTTAATGAACGGTGACATGGCATCGCTGCTCAGCTCCTTAGATGTCCTGCTTGTAGAACACTGTTCTAGAGTTACTGCTTCAAGAGATCTAGTTGGTATTGTTGCAGCAAGAGCTTTGGTAGGTTGGGATGTTGAAGGCTCAGATTCTGCTCTTGTCTCCAGCTTGAATTCATAGGCCTTCAAATTAGCGAACAAGTCATGCAGCTCCAGCTTGTTCAAGTCCTTGGATTCTCGCATGGCCATGGTCTTTACATCCCACTCCTTGGGCAGTGCACGCATCACCTTTTGGGCCAGCTCCCTGTTGCTATACTCTTTCCCAGTCTGGTTAGCTCAATCACTAGCGAGCTAAACCGTTCATCGAATTCTTACATGGTCTCTTCGGGCTTCATTCTTATCAACTCGAATTTCTGGAGGGCCACAGTAAGCTTGTTCTCTTTTGACTCCTCATTACCCTCGCAAATCTGGGTCAGCTTCTGCCATATCTCCTTCGCAGTTGTGCAAGTCTTGAATTTGCTAAACATATTATTGTCTAGCATCTTGTACAGGATATCATTGGCCACATTATCCAGATTAACCTTTGTTTTATCTTCGAAGGTCCACTCCATCCTTGGCTTTTCAATCCATTGAGGTGCACCCGCAGTTATGGCCATAGATGTGTTTGTTCGCATAATCTTCATTTGCCCGTCTGTTATCACGAACCACATGTCGTCATCTTGGGCAGCCAAGTGAGCTTGCATCCGGATCTTCCAGACGTCGTATTCCTCCATAGGAAACATGGGAATTTTGTTGTGAGAGATCGACATATTTACTGAATATAAATATGAGAGCTGTTCAAGCACTGAGAATCCGAGCTCTGATACCACTTGTTGGGATCAAAAAACTGGTTCAGGAGTTCAGAGGGGGGGGGGGGGGGGGGGGAATGAACTCCTTTCTCTAATTTTGATTTGAAATTGGTTTTTAAATTTTAAAGCTTAAGGCCCAATTC
>KV000516.1:0-11771 GCA_001598015.1 Dorcoceras hygrometricum | reverse complement strand
GGTCAACGAGTTTGATCTGGAATCATATCTGTATCTGTATACGTATTGTCGGTTGTAGGTTGTCTAATGAAAACCCGTTGGTCCGGTCCAGTTTAAAAAAATAAAAAGTTTTACAACATTCGAACCTTGGGATTTAGAAACGGTCCGAACCCAACCCGTGATCAGGTGCATTCAGACGAGCATCTAAAGATTTTCTTCCTTGGCATATATATATATATATATATAGACTAATTAACAAACATGAGAGAAAACACCATTTTCTTTTCTCTAACTTCAAAGGAAATACAATTGCTAACAGAAGTTCTATGCTACTACTTCTGGTGAGGAGCTCCATATCATCATTATCTGACGTGTTGCATTAATTTTACTATAGAAATTATAAAAATAAAGAACTCTATAAAAATTTTTATCACGAACTTAGTGTTACTCATACTTTTACCAACGTCATTTCTTGCAAGATTTTATAACTTTGGTTCCAATTTAAGATATGGTATTTTAAAATTTAAAAAAATGATAATACATTTGTATTCACAATTAGAATAATAATATGATAAGAAAATAATAAAAAAAAAAACCGTCTGTTTCTTCAATTTTTCATATTAATATAATAGAGATTTAAAAATCTAAAAATAAAATATATATGCGCATAGGTATTCATTTTGCATAAATTCAATGAGCAGTCAACCTAACAAATTTTCCAAGAAACGAATCATTCTAGTTTTTGTTTCATGCAATTATTATATGGTCTTTTTTTTTAATGGAGAAAAACGAAATGAAATAAGTCATATTGGCTGTACATTCCTAACGTTTTTCTTGTTTAATTTATACCAAAATTAATGCGAAAAAACCTTGAAATATACCATTAGTTGAAAGTTAAAATGTGGCAAAATAAGAGTTGGAAATGATAATTTTGGTAAAAAAATCTCAGGAAAAGATTTTAGTAATTCAGAAAATGGCTTGAAGGAAGATATTTCAATCAAATTTTTGTTGAGAAATTAGATCTCAACCATGATTCATTACAGTGGATCAATTAACTAAGGTAAAATAATAAGAGGGGAACACAGACTAATGAGATAACAATGAAGAGTACATGTGTTGTTTACTAAAGCAAGGGGTGTTCCTCACCAAGCATAGACTTTCCCATCTTAAAAGACGATCCATGCATGTTATTTGTCTCCTATGATGGAAAAAAATATTCGTAACAGTGACATATATTTGAAATCTCATGCAACCGAATTTTGTCCGTCAATGAACTCCCATCATATCAGACAGTCAAGTCGGGAGGTCTGTCATCGGGAGATGAGCTAGATGGAAACTATTGGAGCTGAAATAGGAGTAAACTGCTTGGACGAATCACCAACAGTGAGGTATCACTAGGTCTGAGCCACGACACGATATAGCTCGAGGACTGTGAGAGGACACATCGAGAGCTCTGCCCTCGAGGATGAGCTGGATGTCTTTCCTTCATGACCTGCAACCACAGACGCTAGTCAAAGGGCGTCGGGAGTTATCCTGACGAAGCCCTCCGATGCTTAAGTCAGCTCGAGTGATCGATAATATATATATAGTGCAGAGAATGAGTCCGATGAATGTATGTAAACTGAGGCGTATCCCGGGTATTTATAGGAGGGGATATGCGATTGTTGCGTATACGTCACCTTGGAAATCATGAGCCGAAGGGGGCTCTGCAGACCTTGCGTGTACACTATCCTGCCACCAGTACGTAGGAATGGGTCTTGCGCTTTGTCAGTGCACTAATCATGTGCTAAACAAGAGGAGCAATTGGTTGTGATGGATCGTTATCAATGACATACCTCTTGCCCCGAGGTCACGTCGCTAAGCTATACTGTGAAAAATCGTCATACCTCGAGACCTCGAGGTATCCGGAAGTACTGCCCGAAGCGCATATCAGGTACCTACTGAACGTCTATTGGGGGTGCGTTGATTGGAAATCACAAGGGGTGCCTACCTGTCCGGTTTTCTTTATCCCGATGTGACATTTGATAGGTGAAATGACCTCTAGGACCGAGGTGATCGGGTGATGTCAGGACGGGAGGCTACCAGTGATGTTCCAAGAGGAGCTCTTTCCTCGTGTCCCAATGTGTAAATACTTGTGCTATCAAACTCTATGCGTGAAATCGGAACGAAAAGTTAGCGAAATGCGTGCTTTCTCCCATATACTCATCAATATAATCATCTGAGCACACATTATTACAGTTGTGATTTCCATTGAAGGGGAGCGATGATCCAGACCCTCTTTCTCCGAGGTCTGTTCGGTGAAGATTTCACTCTCCAACTTGTACGAACTTCAAATCACTTGTTTCGCATCACTTGATGAGTTTATGTGTTTGTTTGGTGTTTTCCTTCAGAGATTGACGACTATTTTAGTGCAGAAGCATGATGAAATTTTTCCTGAAACTGCGGTACTCAGAGCCAGTTCCGGGAAATCTTGGGCTGTGAAACTGGAGGCTGCTCAATGTTACTTTACGGTTCATTGGCCAAAATTTGTGGAGGATTTGGGGCTTAGAATTGGCGAGTTTCTGGTGTTCTAGTCAGCTGGAAACTCCAGCTGCCGCAAGAGGGCCATTTCAAACCCGTGATATTGATGAAGAAGTTGAAATATTGAGCAAAGATTAATGATATTTTATATTTGGTTCTCGGATAGGAAACCAAATAAAACCAAACTGTTTGTACCAAAAATATAAGCCCAAGAATGAAGCCAAAAACCGAAACCCATACCTAAAAATAATTAGACCCGGTCCATGGACAAACCAAAAAGCGACGCCAAGGAAAACAATTGAAGCAGTAACGTGGTTCATGGCCCAAGTCGTGCGAACGTGGCATTGGAGAAACTCCCCATGACGATATAAAGGAAACGATGGACAGACAAGAAGAATCATTCAACATCACTCAGCAAAATCTGCACAAATTCTCGGCAATCATCACCAATCAAATCCCTTAGTCTATTATGATTTTATTATTCAGTTCTCAAAATCATTTGTTCTTATAGTTTTGTCTCCTACATCTTGTTGAAAATACAAGCAATGTCAGATTTATTCCAGTCTTTTCGCTTTCTTGGCGTTATATTGATTCAGGAGATTAGAACTAACAATCAAATTTAGTTCCTGCTTTCGTTTGATTGTTAATTTTTTTTACAAATTTTACACAAATTGGTGCTAAGGCACCTGGCACGCCAAGCAATTTGCGCAGCACACAAACAAAATTTGGCACGCCCGATGGGACCGAAGTATGACTCCGAGAAAAAAAGAACAATCCGATAAGAACAAAGAAATTGACAGCATGACAAAACTCGAAGAACTCCCGACTATGAAGAACAGCAAGAAATATCTGTTCAGGGTATGGTTGACAGTATTGAAGGCCACTCCCATGGCCATGCTATTGCAGAAGAGCCTGCCAAACCACAGATTGTTATGGATATGGAAGAGGCTTCCAGTGTCATGGCTGAGGGTATTCTAGCTTACGTGAAAGCAGTGATGAGCCACACCACTCAGTCCACAAATTATGGGAATTTCCAACACAAAGAACCAGAACAAGGTGCGGGGAGTTCCAGAGCAGGCGAAGCTCGCCGCTCTATCCCAACTCCCCAAAGTCATGAAGAGAGATACACACCCCCTCATCGAAGAGAAGAAACTAGTTTCCAGAGAAACCCTGCGATCGTTAGTTGAAGTCGCCTATATTGGACGTATGGGGTTATATATGAGTTGACATAGTGTATGCGGAGGTCGCTAATATCGCCTCAACACCTTATATAGGTGCACCATAGTCCGGGATTTTAGAACACGACACTCCACCCCGACTGAAGGATATGTTCATCTTCAAGTTATATTATAACGTTTGAAAGTTTGTTTTAAATTGTGGTGTGGTTTGATGCATATTTCATTGTCATCTTATTTTAAGATGTTGAAATTTTTTTTTACAAAATTATAATCTATTAAGTGTCGGGCACTGGGCCCCACAACCAAAAGATCAAACTACAAGATTCGTAATAGAAATCTATGTACTCAAGATAAACAAAGAACGACATCAATAGAACAAAGGAATAAAGATAGAAACTCTATAATTAACACACCAGATAACTTGCTCGAATCAAAAGGACCATGCTCTAGTACCGAATAACATGATTCTTGTAAAAATATGAAGAGTAAACACGAGTATATTAAAAGATTATCCTCTATTCCACAAAACACGTGAAAACGTCGATTCAACGGTCGTATTCTCCACCTCTAAACTCGATGGTTAGCAACAAAAACAACGAGAAACGAACAACTGAAATCAATTGAACCTCCAAAAATTTTACGTTGCCAACTATTAGGCAAGAATTTTGTTTTTAAAAAAAGGTTAGCCTATTAATGGACTAACCCCCTATATAGTTCAGAGGGGCCCCTTAACCCATATATGTTTTAAATCGAGGGATATGCACGAGGAGGAAGGGCCGGAGGAGAGGACTTATATAACAAGAGCATACCTCCACAATATTTCAGTGGGGAATATGCTCCACACGAAAATCGAACCCGTGAAGCCGGAGAAATTACTCCCATATCACCCCAAGTCTTACCAGCTCGCCCGTGCCCCTGGGGGCATTAGGCAAGAATTTCTTCTTCTAGTATTGGTGGATGAAAATGAATTCCATCCTGGCACCCACACTGGATCGTGAATTACATATGAGTTGTGCTGGATCGTGAATTACATATGAGTTGTGTTAAAATTCAGATATTCCAATATAAGGTTTAGCTATTTTTCTTATTGTTGAAAACTGATATCAAATGAAACACTTGAGTTTACTGGGATTCTTGTTGCTTCTTCAAACATTTTTCAAACTTATATATGAGACCACGTACACAGGCATGTTAATGTTTGTACTTGGCTCTAAAGTTCGTGGAAATTAAAAAATTTTTGTTCATTTTTATCTATCTATCAATATATTGATCAATCATTAAATATTTTTTTTCCAATGAATGTAACTAGAAGAGACACAATTTATATAAATGTGGTCATTTAAGTGTGCAACTTGCACAATGAATCCAACCATGCTATTATTGAGAAATAGATATCACATCTCCAGCTGAAGAGCAACTCAACTCAAATTTAGAAAAATCCAAAGGTTCTAGATGACAATGGAGAAATCTTTGGTGGCTTAGATGGTGCAGGCGGATGTCGTTTACGCGCAAGGAGTTGATCCTCGTCGGCCACGTGCTTGGGTGATGGTGCGGGTGCAGGCGGATGGATCGGTTTGTGTTTCGATGCCTCGGCCATCATGTCGAGACGGAGATGAGAATGCGGTGTGGGCGCATGTGCAGGTGGTGGACTGGATGGCTTGCGTTGGCTGAGTTCTGAGTCGTAGGCAATGGATTCGATGGTTAGTGCCGACCGAGCTGTGATGGGTTGACGGGCCCCGATGATCACGGACCGATGATTTCCACCGGCTGATTGGCTGTGCGTGGTATAGAGGCTTGATTTGAGTTGCCAGTTGATAGACTGGTCTAGCTATCCGACTTTTTGCTAGCCCTCATGCATTCATAGCATTGATTATAGCTTGTTGTATGTTTTCTGCTTTGATAGCTCTTCGTACTGAGGCTTGACCTCGTATTTCTTTTCCTGCTTTTGTTGTTTGGGTCTGTGTTACCCATTTGCAGGAGTTTCAGGTAACCAAGCTGGACCGAGTGGAAGTTCAGTTGGTTGATCCCCGCATCCCTGAGTCCCATTTTATTTATTATATGTATTGAACCGGGGGATGCCCCGTGTTATCATGTATTTGGGGATCTATCTTGTGAATTGATTCATGTGGTTATTTGCTGTATTGAGTTGATTTAACTTATATTTTGAATATCGAATATTTTGAACGTATGATTTGAAGTTCAGGCCTTTGTATTTCGAAAAATTTTTAAGCCCTGATTTTTAAGCTTCCGTAATTATGCGTTTTTTTATGTGTTAATTTTTGGTAATTAGCACGGGGCCTGACAGTATGTATCCAAGGTGAGATGTCTGCGACGTCTTAAATGCTTGTACTATTCTCGTACACCTCCATTAAATGATTTTACCTTTTTAGCAAACTCTGCATTGTCTCCAGTTCAAACCAAATCTCTGTATGTCTGAGATTATCTCAAAGTAGTTCCAACGACTACAAATCGATACAGAGGGGTCAAACACTTCACATCAATCTGTACGAATCCTCAAAGTATTCTAAATCCATTTTGCCAAGTTGTCTTTACTCAGCTGGTTTCCCGATCTGTTTTCTGCGTAGAACTTCTTTAATCTGGTCTAAGATATTCTGCTTTCTAAGATGATCTGTTATCTTAAATTGTTCCAGATTTCACAACTGTTTTCTTCTATGGAAACACAAGCCTTCCTGATTGCATCCATATTTTCTAAGATAACCTGGCTTGTCCTTCTCTAATGCTATCGCTGAACCAGTTCTATTCTGAGCTGTTCTCAACTGAACCAATACAAACTATTCTGTCTGATATTTTGATAAACTCTGCTCTTGTAAACTGATCTGAATTCAATTTTCTCTTCTTCCAACTGATAAACTGAATAGATACCTGATCTGTTTATCCGGACTGATTTGTCCTTAACCAGCTTAACTGAACTACCTAAGCTGGTTTTTCCTCAACCAGCTTTGCTCTAGTTTCTAAGTCTCTGAGCTGGTCTGACTTTAACCAGCTTAGCTCTTGTAAACCAGTATAACTCTGATCTGATTCTATGCTCAACACAGTATACTCTGTCTAAAACTGATCGATCCATCTCTGAGCTAATTCATCTCTTTTATTTGTCTTCATCAAAAATCTTAAAATTTACTTCAACAAATTACTTTTCATGAAAGTGATATATTTCGTTCATGATCATTAATTATTTTTTCAAAAAATCAAGCTGTCGGGGACATTGTAAGTCAAATTCAAATCTGAACAATGTTTGAAAACATCGTACTAGTATATACTATGAAATAAGTTTTTAGTTGGTTAGTAATTAGTTGTTAGTTGTTGGATGTCTAAATATTAAATTAATCGATTAGACTTTTTATTATTTTAATCATCTTATTTGTCTATAAATAGGCTTGTAATCATCATTATAAATTACACAAAAATATACAAATTCTCTCTTACTCTAATTCTCTCTAAATTAAAATATTTTAGAGAAATAATAATTTTCTATAAAAATAAATTTGAAGATTCATTTGGAGCAATCAAAGAGCAGTCAAGAAGATATTCAAGGTTATTACAAAGGTAATTATTCAATTTAGTTTGTTAATGTTTCTTTTAATTTGTAACACGTTATCAACACGATTACTCGATTGTTTTTATATATTTCAACGTATAATATCATATTATTATATAAAAGGAGTCACTGACACCTCATTATTATAACGTGATATGATTTACAAAATTATATTGTTCATTATTATATAATTTATGCATAATATCATATTATTATATAAAGGATGCTATGATGTGATATACAAATTATTTAACTATGATTACTATTAATATGCATTACATTATAACCATAATTGTTAAATAAAATTATTGTATTTTATCTTTCGATAATAAATCATAAAACGGATATATTTTAATGACTAGTAACTGGTATAAACTGCTAGATTTTATCCTATAAATATGTTGTTCTCTAAAACATTCATTCACCCAACTATTCCTCTTCTCCATCAAATTTTTCTTTACAAACTTTATTTTTCTAATTACAAAGGGGAGAAGAAGATGATGATTCATCCAAAGATAATTTTTATAATTATTTTGATTATTATACTCACTAGCCTTATATTTATCGACGATTATTCGCCTCACACTTTTTCTTTATTTCGAATCATGCTTGTATTGCTAGTTTATCCATTGTTTTTCATTGTCATACTAATGAATCTTGACTAATAAAATGTATTTTATTATCAAAGTACCACCATGTCGAATTTGGCATAGCTCGAATTTGTTGCTTTTGACATTACTAGAAAAAATTATATATCATGGACTCTCGATATCGAAATGCATCTTGAATCATTAGGTCTCAGTGAGAAGAGAAGGCAAAAACTATGATATTCTTACGATGACATCTTGATGGGGGGTTGAAAGGTGAATACCTCAAGGAAAAAAATCACATGACTTTATGGCAAGGATTAAAGGAACGATTTGTACATATAAGTGAAGTTATACTTCCTACCACCCGTGATGAATGGAATCATTAAGAGTCAAAGACTTTAAGAAGGTCGACGATTATAATTCGACAATTTACCGAATTGTCTCGCAATTAAAATTTTGTCGACATGAGGTCACAAAATCGAAAATGCTTGAAAAAACATTTTTCACTTTTCACGCATCAAATATAAATCTACAGCAGCAATATAGAGTGCGTGGATTTGCGAGATATTCTGAACTTATCGCATGTATTCTTGTGGAGGAAAAGAACAACGAGCTACTCATGAGAAATCATCAATCCCGACCTACTGGATCAACGGTATTTCCTGAAGTAAATGTCATAATTCAGAATGAACGAAACAAAATCAAAGTCATGGACAAGATTTTGGTCGTGGCAGAGGTCGGGGTCGGGGTCGTGGATGTGGACGTGGACATAGAAATAACTATGGTCGTGGACGCTGCCGTGGATTTGAAGAGGTAGTTACTTCAATAACCCCTCTAAAAAGGAAGCCACGAAACACCCACCTTTGTCTCCCGTGATGTCAGCTTCTTTGAAAGTACTCCCTACTTCCTTTCACCCACGTCCCTTAGCAAGAATACAGAAACTGCAGTCTGGTGGGATCCAACACCTCTTCTCGGTGTTCACCTGGATCCTACACCTGCTTCCTCTACCGGTGACCCTGAATTCAGTGTTCTCCAGGGCATCTATCACCGGGAGCGCCAGTATCCTTCCAGGAATTGAAGGTCTACTCAAGACGTCACAAATCTCAGGGTGTTAAAGACGTCATGACTCTTCAGCACAACCATGAAGCTGAACCGATAGTGGCTTCACACTCACCCGATCTTAATCTTCCTATTTTCCTTAGGAAAGGTACACACACATGCACTCAACACCCCATTTCACACTTTATCTCCTATTCGAAACTATTTCCATCCTTTCATGCTTTTAGTTGAAAATTGGATAGTACTACCCTTCCTAGATCAATCCAGGATGCTATGGCTTTTCCTGAATGGCGGATTGCTGTGATGGAAGAACGTTCCCTCAGGCAGAACAATACCTGGACCTTAGTCGAACTACCCAAGGGGAAGAGTGTGGTTGGATGCAGATGGGTGTTTACTGTCAAGTACATGGCAGATGGCTCAATCAACAGACACAAAGCACGTCTGGTTGCCAAAGGCTTTACTCAAACCTATGGTATTGACTACACCGAGACATTTGCTCCCGTGGCTAAACTTAACACCATACGTATCCTCCTTTCATTGGCCGCAAATATTGATTGGCCGTTGCATCAGCTAGATATAAAAAATGCTTTCCTGCAGCGGGACCTGGAGGAGGTGGTTTATATGCGCCAACCCCCTGGATTCGAGAGTCCGGACACTCAACTGGTATGTAAACTCAACAAATCCTTGTATGGCCTAAAACAGTCTCCACGTGCCTGGTTTGACAAATTCTCTAAGGTCGTCAAGATGTTGGGGTATAGTCAGGGGCAAGCTGATCATACGCTCTTTCCTTCCTTGATGAGAAGAATTGTTCACCGGAAGCGTAATTAAATTATTTTGGTTTTGGAAGGTGAATCTTGCTTCGTCCGTTCGAGTTTAAGTTAGCTCGTGTTTAGATTGAGCCTTATTCAAGTTGCCCTTACGTTATTCACTCTGGTATGCTTTTTGCATAAATGAATTGTCGGTCAGTGGTGGTAGTTTCCTCTCATTAAATCTAAAAAAACTAGCCAATTTGTTATGATCATGGATCCATTAGCCAGTCCAGAAATATCATCTCTCAAATTTTAATCGTTTTAAGGGAGGTCTTAACATGATGCCAGCCAAATAGTGATAGCTTCCACTTTTAATCAGTGTACTGAAATTTCAACGTCATTTTTGCCTTTCGAATTAAATTATATTTTGTTCTTTGATAGAACTTTTAAAATTGTGATTTGTTATAAATATAAAATTTTTGAACCAAAATCCTAAATATCTTTGCTTCTCATTTCTTATTAGTTTCTTACTACCATGTATCTCTTATTAGTTTCTTACTACCATGTATCTATTGTCTTTATTATGATGTAGTTAGTCACACAGTTGCGGCTGATGTGCAGTTATGAAGTAGTGGATCCTTCCGCGGTGGAAGAAGGGGAGATGTAGGATGTTGATATCCGAACTTCCATAAACAAATATGCTGTGCTGAGTATCGTGTTCTTTAAGCTTTCTGTATTGCATATTTACTTAGCACGCATACACGTTTACATATCAGCACTTGCTTATATCTTAGCATACGCAATTCAGCACTTAGCATCACATTTCAGCAGCACACAAGCACAAGTCTCGAACAGATTTATGTTGTACATAAATCTGTTTGAGTTGTTTTAAAATCTATGATTCAGTTCTGGTATTTTCCGCATGATTTTTAATTTCATACCAGATCTGTCTCCGGTGCTCTTTGTATTGTATTTGTTCAAGAACAACGAGCTATTGCAGCTCAAGAATTAGCAGCGCGCAAAATTTTAATTGCTCATTTTAAGCAGCGGCTGCTAGGTTTCTTTTGATCCTTATTTTACATACGGACCAACAAGTGGTATCAGAGCAGGTTTGTTCTTGAACGAGCACTGATTTTAAAAACACATGTGCTATGTTTTAAATGTTTTAAAGTTTTTGAGAAACTTATTTTATGAAGGCCAGAATCTGTTTATATATAGAACCAGTTTTTCGCTTGATGAACTGTCGGGATGCGCGAGTCTCGGGCAGATGCCAAGCTTCTATTTTCGTTGTGCTGTAAGATCATTTGGAGCGAGGCTCAATGACAAGTACATGGGGCGAGATAGAAGAATGAAAAATCTGAGCTGTTCTCTGTACTGGTTCTTCATAGATTTAAGTGACTCAGTAGCACATGTTATTTGAAATATTTGTATGCTCTGATATGTTTAAAATGTTCTGTTTTCGCGGATTTCAGCTGATACAAAATTTTGAAGTTTAAAATGATTTGAGCTCATGTTATAAAAGACAGGGAGAGTGGCGTCACTGTCTTTGTTAATTTGAGAAAATGCATCAGCTCCTGTTTTCAAAATCACATATTGTTGCATATGGTTCTTCCCAAAAGCTGGTTTTGTTTTTCAAATTTAAAACTCCTGCTGTTACGTTTGTTTTTGTTGTAACAGTGTAGGGAGAGTTTTATTTTAAATATTGGGAAGACCAGCAGATTCTAACTCTTTTTGATTCCCAACAAAAAGGGAGAGAATTGTTAGATCATGCATCTATTATTTAAGGTTTTGTGTAAATCAAAAAGGGAGAGATTGATGGATCTGTTTACACAGATCCAGTTCTGAGTTTTGAATTACACAAAACCTGTTATTGTGTTTCTAATGTCTCTACTAAGTGTGTAGATGTTTGTGAGGATTCAGATTTAGATTGTTGGTTAATTCCATTGTTTGGGATCAGCCAAGTGAGTTCGAAGATTAAGAGTTGTCAAATTCCTCCAAATATTGAATCAACCGTGCTGTAGCCAACGACTGGTAGGATTTGGAATTTGATGGTTACTGTAGCTTGCAGCTGGTGGAATGGAAAAGCAGTTGTTGCGCTTGTGTTGCATCTGACAGTCGTTGCGCTCATGAGAGAATGACC
>KV000515.1:10604-26542 GCA_001598015.1 Dorcoceras hygrometricum | reverse complement strand
AGTTCCGCACTGTCCACTCCTCGCGTAGCCCTTCTACGCGAGCGCATAAGCCCGACCAGCTCGATCTAAAAGTCCAGTTCCGCACTGGCCACTAAGTCCGATCAGCTCGGCACACTAAGTTCGACCAGCTCGGCATCATAAGTCCAACTCTCGTTGGCACGTTAAGTCCGACCAGCTCGGCACACTAAGCTCAACCAGCTCGGCATCATAAGCCCAACTTTCGTTGGCACATTAAGTCCGACCAGCTCGGCAAACTAAGACCTACCTCATCGGGAACTCTATCAGTCAATGCAAATACCGGGTTAAGACTTGTCCTGGCACCCAACTAAGCTTAACCAACGGCTGCGGTTTTCTTCAGAAAGCACAATTTTATGCCTCAGGTCCCGATCGCTACTCTACAGTCCTATACTTCAATTCTTCGTCTAGGACTCACGGTGGGGGATACTCCTGATGCCCCCAATAACCACCTCGGGACCCGAGGACCGAGCAGCACGCTCCAAGCCCGACCAGCTACCAGTTCGGGAACGCCTCCCGAGGACCATGTCCCGACGATCGAGGAAGAGTCCATTTTAATCTTTCCATGTTCGGTAATTTACTATCTTACCTTGCTTGGAGAAATATTAATCTGGCTCTGCTCAGGACCCTATTACCTTACCCTGCTCTGGAATTTCTTATCTGGCTCTGCTCAGGATTCTATTATTATATCCTGCTCAGGAATCTTCTCTTGCTCTGCTCATGAATTTATTATATCCTGCCTAGGATTCTTATATTGACCTGCTCGGGAAACTATTCGCTGCTCTGCTCGGAAATCTATTATATGCTCTGTTATTGACCTGTTTGGGAATCTGCTACCGTCTTGGCAATTTGTAAGCCTGACCAGCTCGGCACTCAAAGTCCAGTTCCGCACTGGCCACTAAGTCGGACCAGCTCGGCACCTAAGTCCAATTCCGCACTGGCCACTAAGCCCGACCAGCTCGGCACCTAAGTCTAGTTCCGCACTGGCCACTTCTCGTGTAGCTCTTCTACGCAAATACATAAGCCCGACCAGCTCGGCACCTAAGTCCAGTTCCGCACTGGCCGCTTCTCGCATAGCTCTTCTACGCAAATACATAAATCCGACCATCTCGGCACTCAAAGTCCAGTTTCGCACTGGCCACTAAGCCCGACCAGCTCGGCACCTAAGTCCAGTTCCGCACTGGCCACTAAGCCCGACCAGCTCGGCTCCTAAGTCCAGTTCCGCACTGTCCACTCCTCGCGTAGCCCTTCTACGCGAGCGCATAAGCCCGACCAGCTCGATACTAAAAGTCCAGTTCCGCACTGGCATATGTCTTGCTCAACTACCGTTTGTAAAAGCTATTTTATGGAATAAAAGTTATTTTTCTCTCAACTCATGGTCTTTACTATCAAACGCCTCGGGTGGAAATCTCACCCAAGCGCATAAGCCCGACCAGCTCGGCACTTAAAGTCCAGTTCCGCACTGGCCACTAAGTCCGGCCAGCTCGGCACACTAAGCTCGACCAGCTCGGCAACATAAGCCCAACTTTTGTTGGCACATTAAGTCCGACCAGCTCGGCAAACTAAGACCTACCTCATCGGGAACTCTATCAGTCAATGCAAATACCGGGTTAAGACTTGTCCTGGCACCCAACTAAGCTTAACCAACGGCTGCGGTTTTCTTCAGAAAGAACAAGTTTATGCCTCAGGTCCCGATCGCTACTCTACAGTCCTATACTTCAATTCTTCGTCTAGGACTCACGGTGGGGGATACTCCTGATGCCCCCAATAACCACCTCGGGACCCGAGGACCGAGCAGCACGCTCCAAGCCCGACCAGCTACCAGTTCGGGAACGCCTCCCGAGGACCATGTCCCGACGATCGAGGAAGAGTCCGCCTTGGACACGCCTTTCCTTATTCAAACGAATCCTACCTGGATACGTCTTTCCTTATTTGAAGGATCCATGGGCGATACGACTTTCCTTATTTGGCCGACGAGATCCCCGAGGATCGTGGAAAGTATCTCACCCGAGATACTCAGCGAATATTCACTGAGATATGCTATCTCCACCGCCTTAGCCCCTCTATAAATACCAGATTTGCTCCCTCATTCTAGACACATCCACTCTTGCATTCACTTGCTCCTAGCACATATTCCTGCTCCCTTTTTCTCTCTAGAGCACTGCCTGACTTAGGCATCGGAGGGGTTTCACCGGACACACTTCCGGCTCCCTCTGACCTGTTATTTGTGGTTGCAGACACCAATGCGAAGCACTTTCCACCTTCCAGTTCCTGAAGCCCGACGTGGTGCCCGACCACCCGAGCTCGACCTCCCGACCTTACATTTCCTAGGTGGTTTCAGCTCTTCGGCTGGACAAAATTTGGCTACTTCAACATATATTGTATGTGTCTCGGTATTAGTATCAAGAATTTATCACTAGGTCAAAAGCTATAGCTGTTAGCTAAGGTGCAAATTATTTCCTTATATATGTGATCGCACAGAGCTCACATATTGTGTGTGTTAGTTTGTTAGGCCTATGAGTTCGAGGAGGGTGCGTGTCTAACTGTTGTTGTTGTCTCATATCCCTTAGAGATTAGTTTTACCCTGCCCCAATATCCGGCCCAATCCCCATCAGAGAGGTTACACTTTTACGGCCCGCATAGCCAATGAAACATCAGTAGTATGAGTGTTGGATCTGTGTAACAGATCAGATCTTAATTTTGATAAACACAAAACCTGCTGTTACAATTTCTACCAATCTTCAAACCATCTAAGTTACAATTCCTACAGACAGTTTCTACAAATCGACGAACTATACACAAAGCCTAGCATTCTCAAACCAGTTTACAGAAAGTGACACACACGCTGCTTGTTGTTATCAGTTTTCTGTGTCACATTTACAGTCGAAAAACACTTAAATATTTCAAACCTGTTTATCGTGCTTATTTTTATCCAGGTTTTGTGTTAATAAAAAATGGGGATATTGTTGGATCTATGTAATAGATCTGATATTAATTTTGATAAACACAAAACCTGTTGTTATGTTTCTAATTATTTAATCGAGTGCATAGGTCTAAGCTAAAGTAGATCAGACACGGGCTGAATAAGCGCAGCTCACTGTAGCAGATCAGAAGCGAGCTGAAGCAGATCATACGCGAGATGAAAGCGACGAACTGAGTGCAATTGAGAATATGTTGTTAGAGTATATGCCCAACTAGCCAACTTGTGGCGTGTGGGTTTTATTGACTCTTTGTATAACGATCTTTATTTATGAAATACGTATTTCTTTTATGGCATTCTTTATTTTCATTATGTTATAATGTTAACAATTGCGTTGGATAAAGACCTAGAATGCACCATAGTGTATGTTAGATGTGATAGTGGATATGATGGCTATCATGAAATACATCTAATAGTCACTGTGTATTCTGAACTCGTTCCTAGTCGATTGGGCCGTCAAAATGAGGATAAGGACGTCCGAGCTTGAGACTAGCATCTGCGATGTGAAGTACCATGTTTCATTGGTAGGGAACATTGTGATGTTCTGAGCATGCAGATGGATAGTGACCTGGTGATCTATCGAACTACCCTCGTTCAGACTTTCCAAGTGGTTACCATTTATCGAGTGGATAAGTCCGAGGTCTTGGTTGTACTGATTAGTCCTCACTACTCGAAACGTCATTGAGACTCTACATGATAGGTGCCTCACTTTGACCCGTTTACCGACTCAGTTGGGGTCATTAGGTGGCGGGATTGGGTGAGGACCCGATGCATGTAGGTGTCGATGCTTCGTTGTCGAGGATTCACCGCTTGTTTTTATGCATGGATATCCTATGCTATCTGAGGAGATAATAGTGTGATAAATCTATGGCCAGAGTACTAGATGTGTTTTAGGTAAATGGGTTTACCTAGTAACACACGTGATGTCACTATTTGATCTCCAAGATGTATGCATAGTTATTAGATCTCTAGCGACCCTCGATGTACCAATGGTCGTTGATCTGATCGGGATATAGTGTTGAAAGGACCGTACTGTACACTAACCATGACCAACTGGTTCTTGCAGGCACTATCAGTGATACCTAGGGGATCATGGGGCGATGTTGCTAGACGCTTTACCATGATCCGACGGGTCAGTCCGAAACTGTGATTTCGGAGTCTAGCGACCCTCGATGTACCAATGGTCGTTGATCTGATCGGGATATAGTGTTGAAAGGACCGTACTGTACACTAACCATGACCAACTGGTTCTTGCAGGCACTATCAGTGATACCTAGGGGATCATGGGGCGATGTTGCTAGACGCTTTACCATGATCCGACGGGTCAGTCCGAAACTGTGATTTCGGAGTCACAATGGTTGTGAGCCCACGGCTAGCTGTATCCCTGAACCATTGAGGGTCACACAAGTACTGGATTCATGATTTCTGCATGGAAACTGAGCTCAATGTGTTGAGTATAGGAGGAGGAATTTAGGGAGTGCGACTTCCTAAAAGTCAACATGGGTCAAATTGCGATTTCCCATAGTTGAGGGGGTGGTCTGAAAAATTGTTTTCACATCATAATACTCAGTTTTACTATGTAGATCGGTCCGATCAGATCGTCGATCGGAGTTATGATGAAGCCACGGTGATGGAAATGAACGAATGTTCATATGGACCTGGGCCTGACCCAGGCCCATTGGGCCGGTACAAGCCCATCACTAGTCTACATATGCATGGCCTAGGGTTGATGTATGACACACCACACAACACAAAACCCTAGCCTCCAAGCGCCGCCCACCCCTCTCCTCCACGCCTCTCTCGGCCGCCGCCGCCGCTTGCCGTGATCGGACTTGTTCCGATCACCTTATCGTGTAGATTCTGTTCGTGGAAAATTCGTCAGCTCTTCTAGTGCAGACTGACGAAGGAGTCCTCTTTCCAGTGGACCGGATTAGGAGATCTACCACCGCCTACCGTTGAAGTGTCAGATTCCCTGTGAATCTAGTCGGAGCCAGGCGCCTAGACGCCAGCAAGGTAACGCTCTAAAACATCCTATGTATGTTTTATTGCATTATATTTGTTATGTATTGAACGTTTCCGGGGCAAATTTTGAAACTTCCGCTGCGCCCTCGGGAACGGGATCCGGATCCGCCACTGCGCCAACATATGTCCAAGCTGGAACAGTAGGGGATGCCCAAACTGGTCCAACAGACAACATCCAAGTTGATACAGCTTAGAGCGAAGATAAACACAGAAGAAACCAGTTCAAAGCAGGTATCAGCTCAGGAGAGAAGCGTTCAGTTCAGAGATAAAGTACAGGTCAGAGTTCAGCTTATATTCAACATATCAGATCAGATGAATCAGTTAGATTGAACAACTTAGAAAAGAGCAAGTTCAAATGAGAAGAGATGAATATTATTCGGTTCAGAGATCAACTTAGAGCAGTTCAAGGCAGAACAGATCAGAATCAGTTCAAATCAGATTAAGCCGCAGAGAAAATTAGATCAGCTCAGAGATTAGAACAGATCAGATAGGGAAATCAGCTCAATTAAGCAGCATTAGCGTAGTATATATATCAGTTTAGAGTGAACAGCTCAGAGCAGAATCGATTCAGATCAACTGAGAATGCATAAGCTAGAATGGTATAGAACAGATAAACAAACATATCAGGTTAGAGCTTAATAGAGACGATCATCTTAGATCAGATAAGAACAGATGAGAACAAGAGCAGAGAGTCGATCAGATCACATATTAGAGATACAGTGAGTCGATAAGCTTAGAACAGATTAGAGCATTCAAGAGCAGCTCAGAGCGTAAAACAGATCAGCTCAGAGCTGTACAGAGAAGAACAAAACAGCTCAGAGTTGTACAAAGAAGATTGAATCATATCAGAGCTATGCGCAAAGCAGATTAGAGCAGAACAAATTAGTACGGAGCAGATTAAAGCAAGACCAGATTAGAGGGAGCTTCGTAGAGGTTCGACTCAGAGGAACAGCGAAGCGATCAGACCAGGGCTGGTCAAACGAATTCAAGCCAACTGTACGAGAAATGAACAGAACAAGCAAAGACAAAACTGTATTTGTCCGTGCTGAAAGAGCCTTTGAATTTCGTCAAAATAGGAAAGAGCCCTTGAAAGCCAAAAGAGGAAAGAACCTTATGTCATGACTGAAGATCAGATTGACGGGCACAAAATAAGGGACCTCTCGAACGGTAATAATTCATCAAAAGGCTACATATACACAGAAGATAGAAGCGTACATCATGTGGAAAAGATAAGCGTGCACACAGAGACATATATGCACGAAACACAGTGTTAAGATAAAATTTATTAGTTTTGGTGATAACAAAATAAGACAAGTGCTGATACGAAGTTACCTCTGGAGAATCAGCCGTTGCAATTAACAGCAAAGCATATTCAGACGTCAGGTTATCTCAGACTTGGGCATTCGATATTAGTTCAGACGTTGAGTTAAATATCTTCAGATGTTGAATCAGTTGTTAGATATCAGATCTTGGTATTCGGGAATATTTCTGCAGTTGAGTTGAAGCACTCAGTTTATGGGTTACTATTTCAGAGGTTGAAGATACTTGGTTATCAGTTTCTGGTATTGGGTTTTTATATCAGTCGTGAGAGTTATTCAGCAGTTGGGTTTTCACGTCAGTAGCAAGTGTATTTCAGTTGATAGGTATTTATTTCAGTAGTAAGTATCTTCAGCAGTTGGCTACAGTGTTTTTGATTCAGTCGTGATAATTTTTGGAACACTCAGTCATTGCAACCAGCCGTTATGCCATCTTCTCAATCTGCAAAAAGGGGGATATTTCAGGAGTTGGATATCTAATCAGCAGTTGGTATGATCAGTCGTTGGTTGTTATGATCAGTAGTTGTATTCTACTTCATTAGTGAGCATATTCAGCCAATGGGATTCAATTGTTATTTGATATCAGTCGCAACTATTCAAGTGTTATCGTGGTTCTCAACAAGCAACAAAACTACGTCGTTTGGATTAGTTGATATGACATCGTTTGGCTTAGCGCTAAAATCATAAGTTTGTTTATGATTTGAATTATTCATCATCTTCAAGGAAGGAAAGCTGAATCAACAATAAGAAACTTCAGGCGCAAACGATGAATCGATTCAAACAAGATCATATATTCATATTGGAAAGAATCAATGGTAAAGATTGAATCGTACAATTGCCTGGAATTAAGGAAACAACGTTCGTACTATTTTGGGTAAATAGTACACATTTACAGAGAACGTTTTACGGTGATTGCACAAATATGGAAAGCGACAATTTGGCTCTGACAGTGTGCAATTTTCCCATGTAGTGGAGCAGAAAAGACGGTTGCATGATTATGAGTATTTTCAAAAGGGATTTTGTTTCCTTAGCCAAATTTAATGACCGTTGGAGGATGAAGACTATATATAGAGCTGGTATTTGAATTGAAGCAGCTCTCGACTCTCCTTCACTCTCGACTACTTTCCATCACTCTGCCATTTATTTTGTCTCCATCATTCTTGAGCTTAATCACTGTCAAAGTTATCTCTCAAAAGCTCGCAAACTCGAAGAACACTCAACCAACGCTTATTGTTCTACCTTCGAGTTCATCTTCTGGTTCATTATTGAATCGAGTTTCTTAGATTAGAAACCAGAAGATATATAGACTTCAATAGTTGTGTACCTCATTGTAAAATCTATTTTAGTCTGTAACAAACGAGCTCCTTAAGCCGTTTGAGAAAAATACTATTCACTTATATTCAGCAGCTGCGACTGCTTTGTTGTTGGTGTTGCTAGGAGTTCATCTTGAGCGAGGCTCGGTGATTGGGTGTTTGCAGAAGGCCTGTAACCATCAAATCTTCTAGTGGAACCTTCCTGAAAAGGAAGAAGGGGAGACGTAGGATATTGATATCCGAACTTCCATAAACAAATTTCTTGTCCCTTAACTTTTACTTAACGCATTCATTTACTGCTTTACTGTTCACTGATTAATTGGCTTCTTTCCGCACAATATCCTTAAATCTGGTAACTCAGATTTAAGTTAAGCGAGGCGCTTGTAAAACTATTTTAAAGGGTTTCAAAAATTTGAAAATACCAAGAGTTCATTCAACCCCCCCTTCTGAACTCTTGCAGCTGTTTTTCGAACCACATTAATCCTATCAATTGGTATCAGAGCCTGCGCATCTCAGTATTGAACAGTTGTTTGTGCTTTATCATATATATTAAAATGTCGACTTCTCACAACAAAATTCCTATGTTTTCCAAAGAGGATTACGACGATTGGAAGATTCGCATTCAAGCGCATTTGGCTGCACAAGATGGCGATATGTGGTCTGTTATCACAGAAGGGACATTAAAGATAATGAAGCCAAATATAGCATTTGCAATATCTGGTGGCGTGTCAGGCCTCGTGCTCACAATCGAGAAAAAACCCAAACACATGCGGAAGCTTATCAAAAAGTGGGTAAAATTTTCGCTTTTAGGCCCGACGATTTAAAACATATAGCATCAATACAAATAAACATGTATCAGACTCCACACGGGAATACAACAACGAAGCACAGGGCATCTCCCCGGCTACTAGACTGATACATACATATATGCTATACGTTACTGGGATATTCAACCACCTCCTGGGGCACCGCCAGCTGGGTTAACTCCTCGACCAGCTGTATGACCTGGACAACACAACAGGCAACAAACAACCAAGCCCCAGAGTGACATGGGGTCAAACCCCAGTACGAAGAGCAACTATAAATCAGCAATAAACAGCAAGAATAAAATGCAAATGCTATGCTGAGATGCTGGACAACAATGAACGACTCCAACCGAAAAGGAAGTCAAGGAACTCAAAGTACAGCTCAACTAAATATGCAACAACGGTGGCCACTGGGTGTGTTCCAAGTGTGGTAATGAGCCACTCGCCGGGACACAACACCCGAATACCAGATGCATCAAACAACTCGACCTGCGGTTGCCCAACCTATGAACTATGGTAGTTAGCCACTCGTCGCATAGGGGCTAACATAACCCCACAGGGAGATGAGAGTGCGGAATCACCGCTCGCCCTCGCATCCTGGTAAGAAACAAAGCAACAACAACGAAACAATGGCTGCAATAGCTGAAATGTAATGCCAATGCGTGTATGCACAATTAAAACAACCAGCATATAACATATGCTGTTGGATCTGTTTTTGACAGATCCTAATTATGTTTTGAATTACACAAAACCTATTATTGTGTTTCTAACAATTCTACTCAAGTGCGCAGATTTCAGGTCGAAGAATCTGTTCAGCAATTGGTTCACAATAAATGTTCAGCAGTTGGTTTGATGCGTTCAAGGAATCAGCAGTTGAATTAGCGATGGAGACGTCCAGAGTTGATTCAGTTGTTCGTAATCAGGCGGAGGCCAAGTTGAATCAGCTGGAGCATGATGAACCAGCTGAAAAGACGACAACCAGCTGCTAGTGCTAAAGAGAAAAGATGAACCAGCTGGAACAAGAATTGAGAAGCAAGAAGAAGAAGATTCAAGTTATAAGTACTGCTGACGAATCTGTTAGCAGTCGCAAAGATATAAGTACTGTTGATGAATCTATCGACAGTCGCAATTCAAGAAGAAGAAGAAGCTTAGATGGAGCTGGAACGAAGATGTTCAGCAGGAGCTACAGTGTTCAGCAGATGGATTTCAGCAGATGAAGCAAAGCGCGAAAAGCTGAAGCGACGTCGTGTTGAGAATCAGCAGATGGATTAGTGCTGATGACGTCATTGGTGACGTCATCATATTCAGCAGATGGCTTGAGATAGCGCAAGAGGAAGCGACGTCGTAGAGGAGGAGTTTCAGCAGAGAGCTACTGTTCATCAGCAGATGCTATTTGAAGATTAGCGATAGCAAAACGATGTCGTTTACATAAGTTGATACGACAGCATTTTGCTCTTGCGATAAAGATTCAGCAGGAAGACTTTGCGTTGTTATTTCAGCAGACGAAGCTACAGTAGATCCAGTCGCAACGCAAAGATATCCAGTCGCAATGTTTTGAGCATCCAGTCGCAAGAAGATTCAGGCGCAAAGAATTGAAGAAAGAGCAAAGTGCAGCAGTCGTAGGAATATATCAGCAGCGAAGCAGTTGACGAATTATCAAAGCTGAATGTCAACTGCTGAGCTTAATTCAAAATGGTGAAAGCGACAGTAGTCTGCAAAAGAAAAGGACGCAAGTACTTTTAATTTACAGAGGAGCGTTGCACCAAAATGGAAAGAAGACAAGATAGCCATCTGAAGCGCTGAAGAGTTTTGGAAGCTTTCCAACGGGAAGAAATTCAACAGAGGCTATATATTCGAAGCAACGCCAATTGAAGAGGTGTCCTGCTGAGAGTCCTGTCGATAGTGAACGAGACGCTGTGCGTTCGTTCAGTTGGTGCAACTACATACTGTGGGAGAATTACATTGATTATACAGTGCACCAACAGAGGGAAAAATAGAGAGATAGACGAAGCAATCAACCGCCATTAGAGAGGAGCTTTTCACGAGTGTTGATTGTTGAGTCTAGAATTAGCTTGTATTAGAGCATGTCCCTCGTGTGTGAGAAAAACAGAGAGTTGAGCGTTCATTGTATCAATCTCACACACCCGGATTCATTCACATCTATATGTGAATGAATCTCAATCCTTCCGAGGTGGAAGAAGGGGAGATGTAGGATGTTGATATCCGAACTTCCATAAACAAATATGCTGCGTACTGTATTGTGTTCTTTAAGCTTTCAGCATTTACTTTAGCATTGCACGTTTACAGTTCAGCACTTATCTTAGCATCGTATTTCAACAGCACACAAGCACAAGTCTCGAACAGATTTATGTTGTACATAAATCTGTTTGAGTTTTTTTAAAATATAGGATTCAGTTCTGGTATTTTCCGCATGATTTTTAAATCATACCAGATCTGTTTCCGGTGCTCTTGTGATTGTAAATGTTCAAGAACAACGAGCTATTGCAGCTCAAGTATTAGCAGCGCGCAATATTTTCAAATGGTTGTCAAAACAGCGCCTGCTGATCTTTTTGATCCTTATTATCGGACCATCAAGTGGTATCAGAGCTTTGTGCTTCTGGTGCTTCTGAGTGTTTGGTTTTGTGTATTTCCGGGACCATCAGCTTTCCAAGAGGAGTTCAACGCTACCTTGAACGTGAAAAATGGTGGCCGAAATCGACGGGAATCTACCGGAGAAGCTCACGGTGAATAGTAGTCGAGGGTTTGGAAAACAGAGAACGAAGATAAGAAATATTTGCTAAGTATGGATTCTGTTTTCTCAATAATTGAAGGCCAACGCTCCAATTTTATACACGCATGAAATCTGGATAAAAACCCACCGACAAAACAGATTTCACAAGCAAAGAGCGCTAAAATGCTCAAAAGCCACGGTGAAATCTGGAAAATTAAACGCTGGAATCTGGAACCAAAACACACTAAAAGCTGGTCGCTAATCTTGGGCAAAACTACGGTGAAATCTGGTTGTTAAGCCAGGCGCTGAAATCTGGTCAATCGAACGCTACTAACAAAATAGGTCTCTCCTCTAGCGATCACCAACGACGTCGCACCATACAAAACAGATCTCACAAACAGATCTCAGCGCTAAACACAAAACGACGACGTAGCCACTTATTAAAACGACGGCGTTTAGGAACCAACGCAAAAACCCGCAATACACAAAACAGATCTCTCCTCTCACAAGCAGATCTCACGCAAGCGCTAAACCAGATCTCTCCTATACAGGGCGTCCAGATCTCACAAAAACGATAGCGTTTCAATCCTTAACAAAAACACACTAGAACCAGATCTCATGAAACGACGGCGTATGAAGCAAAAGGCGCCGCAATGCTAAACGCCCAGATTTCACAAACTTCAAACAGATCTCTCAACCCGAACAGATCTCACAAACCAGCAACGCTTACGTCATCCACACAACGTTAACACGCGATGCTGAAGTCATCAAATCTGCTACCAGATTTCACCAAAATTTCGAAAATCTCAAAATTTCCAGAATTGTTCCAAATGTGATTCTCGACCCGAAAATGCAATCCAAACATTCAAAATGAAATCTGAATCACCAGAAATCACTAAAACCCGATTAATTCAACAATTAATCCTTAATACAATTTCCAGGTCTCACATTTCTCCCCCACTAAAAATGATTTCGTCCTCGAAATCAACAACAATTCAAATACCAAAACACAGCAGCAAGATACAAAACAGGAACTCGCCCAACACACCCCAAGAGTTCAAGGTAACTGAGCAAACAATTTACAACATCTAGGGAAGAAATACAAACAAAAGCTACAACCTACTGGAAAAATATAGCCCAACGGCTACTCAAACAGATGTGGCCACTCGCGCTGCATCTTTTCTTCCAGTTCCCAAGTAGCTTCTTCCCTTCCATGTTTGCTCCACTGCACCATTACCAAAGGAATGGTCTTATTCCTCAGCTGTTTCTCTTTTCTGCCAAGGATTTTCAAGGGGTATTCTTGATAGCTCAACGACTGATCTAGCTCTACCTCGTCAGTTCCAAGCACATGAGACGGATCTGGCTCATACTTCCTCAACATGGAAACATGAAAGACGTCATGTAGAGAAGACAACTCGGACGGCAACAACAGACGATACGCCAAAGGGCCAATCCTCTCGACAATCTCATACGGACCAACGTAACGAGGGGCTAACTTTCCCTTGCGTCCAAAGCGCATCACACTACGAAATGGAGAAACCTTGAGAAATACACGATCACCAACCTGAAACTCAAGAGGTCGACGCCTCTTATTCACATAACTGGCTTGGCGTTCCTGGGAAGCTTTCATCCTTTGTCGAATAAGATCCACATGATCTTTCATTTGCTGCACAAAATCAGGGACAGATAGCTGCTTCTCCCCCACTTCTTCCCAACATACCGGCGATCTGCACTTCCTGCCATTCAAAGCCTCAAAAGGCGCCATACCAATTGTCACTTGGTAGCTGTTATTATACGAAAACTCGACAAAAGACAATGCGTCTTGCCAGCTACCTCCGAAATCCAACACAACAGCACTCAACATATCCTCCAACGTTTGGATAGTTCGCTCAGATAGGTCATCTGTCTGAGGGTGCTACGCGGTACTCATCGCCAATCTGGTTCCCAAATCTGTTTGCAAACTCTTCCAAAACCTGGAATTAAACCTCGGATCTCGTTCAGAAACGATCGAAACGGGCACACCATGCAGTCTAACAACAAAATCCACGTACAGCTTCGCCATCTTCTTCAACGAGAAGGTCATCCCATAGGGCATGAAGTGTGCAGACTTCGATAAACGGTCTACAACCACCCAAATAGCATCGCATCCTCAGCTGGTACGAGGCATATGCGTCACAAATCCATCGCAATGTGCTCCCAATTCCATTGGGGCACTTCTAAACTCTACAACAGACCACCAGGTCTCATCCTTTCGGCCTTTACCATCTGACAGTTCAAACAACGAGCGACAAAACCAGCAACGTCACTCTTCAGGTCAGCCCACCAAAAGTGCGGCTTCAAAGCATGGTACATCTTCCGTGCACCAGGATGAACACTATGTCTACTGCAATGCGCCTCACGAAGGATCTCCTCCTTCAAATCAATGAGGTTAGGCACCAACAACCTACCACGAAACCTCAAGCAACCATCGGACGTGACAGAATAGTCCTCAAGTTCGCCAGCCCTGACTTTCATCTTCAACTCGTGGATAGACGGATCGGTCCTCTGAGCTGCTCGAATGCTAGAAACAATCTGCGGTTCCACTTGGAACGATGAAACCATCACACAATCCTCAGTCGGGTAAAATCTCCAACCCGTAGTGTTAATATGCTCTTGGTCCTTGGAGATGTATAACGACGCAAGCATCTCACTAGCCTTCCTGCTCAAAGCATCAGCCACAACGTTCGACTTCCCAGGCTGGTATTTAATCTCACAATCAAAGTCCTTAAGCAGCTCCATCCACCGAAGTTGTCTCATGTTCAAGTCAGGCTGCGAAAACAGATACTGCAAACTTTTGTGGTCTAAGTACACCACAAACTGCTCGCCATATAGGTAGTGACGCCAGATCTTTAACGCAAAGACCACCGCCGCTAACTCCAAATCATGAACTGGGTAACGAGTCTCGTGCCTCCATCCACCGAAGTTGTCTCATGTTCAAGTCAGGCTGCGAAAACAGATACTGCAAACTTTTGTGGTCTAAGTACACCACAAACTGCTCGCCATATAGGTAGTGACGCCAGATCTTTAACGCAAAGACCACCGCCGCTAACTCCAAATCATGAACTGGGTAACGAGTCTCGTGCGGTTTCAACTGCCGCAAGGCATACGCAATGACTCTACCATTCTGCATCAACACACAACTCAATCCATTAAGCGAAGCGTCAGAACAAACCACGAAACCACCTGAACCGGACGGCAGAGCCAACACAGGCGCATTAGTCAACTTTTCCTTAAGCAGTTGAAACGCATTCTCACACTGCTCAATCCAAACAAACCGCCTATCCTTCTGGGTCAATTGGGTCATCGGCTTCGCTATACTAGAGAATCCCTCAATGAAGCGACGATAATAGCCAGTCAGACCTAAGAAACTGCGAATCTCAGACACATTTCTCGGTCGCTCCCAGTTCAAAGCAGCATCCACTTTACTGGGATCCACAGAAATGCCATCCGCTGAAATGACATGACCCAGAAATACCACGCGATCTAACCAAAACTCGCACTTGGAAAATTTCGCATACAACTGCTGCTCTCTCAACCTCTGAAGAACCATTTCCAAGTGCTCCTTGTGCTCCCTCGGAGTCTTTGAGTAAACCAAGATGTCGTCAATAAAAACAATCACGAACTGGTCTATGAACTCTTTAAAAACCCGGTTCATCAGATCCATAAAGACTGCAGACGCGTTTGTCAACCCAAATGGCATCACCAAAAAATCAAAATGTCCGTACCTCGTACGAAACGCAGTCTTCGCGACATCTTGTTCCCTCACTCTGAGCTGATGGTACCCGGAACGAAGATCAATCTTAGAATACACCGCAGAACCTTGCAACTGATCAAACAGATCATCGATTCTCGGCAACGGGTACTTGTTCTTGACAGTGGCTTTATTTAACTGGCGAAAATATATGCACATCCGCATTGAGCCATCCTTCTTCTTCACGAACAAGATGGGCGCTCCCCACGGTGACATACTAGGGCGAATAAAACCTTTCTCCAGCAAATCATCTAACTGCACCTTGAGTTCTCTCAACTCCGCAGGCGCCAGATAATACGGGGCACGCGAAATCGGAGCTGTGCCAAGCACCAGCTCTATGCTGAAGTCTATCTCCCACCTCGGAGGAAAACCAAGAATCTCCTCCGGAAACACGTCGAGGAAGTTTCGCACCACGGGAACTTCACTAAGCTGAACACTGGAAGAATAAGACGCATCCAAAGCATAGATCATAAAGCCATCATTTCCCAGAGACAACAAGCTAAACATCTCCATCGCGGAAACCAACGAAATCTTCGATCGCGAATCCTGACCGTAGAAGTCCCACTTCTCGCCAGACAAAGGCCTAAAGCGCACAATCCCATGGAAGCAGTCCACGGAGGCCCTATAGTTGGACAGCACATCCATTCCAACTATGCAATCGAAATACCAAAGCATCAAACGGATCAAGTTTGTTAACAAAACATGCTCACCAAACCGCAACACACCATCCAACAAAACCTCCTGGGAGAACAGGCTCACACAACCAGGGGTAGAAACAGAAACAAAATCACGCAAAGGGACAGTACACAGACCATGCTCAACAATAAACGAATGCGATGCACTGGTGTCAAACAACACACGAGCAGGAAATTTAAAGACAAGACATGTACCTCCAATCACCCGGCTCGGTGTCTCCTCGGCCTGCTCCCTCGTAATGGCGTTAACCTGGGCATGCTGGGGTCCTG
>KV000514.1:0-10635 GCA_001598015.1 Dorcoceras hygrometricum | reverse complement strand
GTTCAGAATACACAGTGACTATTAGATGTGTTTCATGATAGCCATCATATCCACTATCACATCTAACATACACTATGGTGCATTCTAGGTCTTTATCCAACACAATTGTTAACATTATAACATAATGAAAATAAAGAATGCCATAAAAGAAATGCGTATTTCATAAATAAAGATCGTCATACACAAGAGTCAATAAAACCCACACGCCACAAGTTGGCTAGTTGGGCATCTACTCTAACACAGACATCTTAATCTATAGCCCGTAATTCACCATAAATGAACATCAGAACATGCTAAATTTAAAAGACAAATGCTCAGTAACATAAAATAAAACTCACAGCTCTGGAGAAACGGTCGACGAAATATGTCCCAACCGGAAGTGTGTGTGGTTATCTCTAGAACCATACTCTGATACCAAGTTGTGACACCCAAACCCATGGGGTCAACGGATTTGGGTTGAATTGAAATAAAGAAAGAATTAAAAGGGCAGAATCCGGAAAATTGTAAGCTGTATTACCTTACAAAATTGATACACAACAGTTGGCGCCAAGTTATAAATAGCGAACACAGATTTGAATAACAGATTTGGTTTAAGTGCAAAAATTACGATATTACAACTATTGGAACTCTATATGAATTCTCTATTGTTGTAATGGATCTTAATACAGATTTGACAAAAGATCAAAAACAACAATAACAATAACAGTGACACGGAAACGCCAGCCTTCATAAACACATACCCCACAGCTGGTTCATCTCCCGCCTCCCGTCTGCCCCATATCTGTCTCACCTGCACCATAAATGCTAATGATCCTAGGGGCTCAGCAAGTTAAAACTGGGAATAACGAAGATCACTTAGTGCAGGCAGATACATACATAACTTTAAAATAATCATAGTTTAAAGGAAGCCAGTTAAACATAATTTCTTTTCGTAAAAGTCAGATATGGGGAAGCAACCCAGATCTTATCCATATTTTCTTGTGACTTATGGCTTAGAAGCTCTCCTTAGGTCCGTTGGCGCTTGATCAAGCTACATCTGAATTCAGTTAACTATATGGACGAAATATCGCCAATATGGAAGGGGAAACTGATTCAATCGACAGCCATATCTGTCTCACCTGCACCATAAATGCTAATGAGCCTAGGGGCTCAGCAAGTTAAAACTGGGAATAACGAAGATCACTTAGTGCAGGCAGATACATACATAACTTTAAAATAATCATAGTTTAAAGGAAGCCAGTTAAACATAATTTCTTTTCGTAAAAGTCAGATATGGTAAAGCAACCCAGATCTTATCCATATTTTCTTGTGACTTATGGCTTAGAAGCTCTCCTTAGGTCCGTTGGCGCTTGATCAAGCTACATCTGAATTCAGTTAACTATATGGCGAAATATCGCCAATATGAAGGGGAAACTGATTCAATCGACAGCTAGCTCATCCTTCCTATATGACCATCTGTTATCTATGTCATAAATCCTTTAAAACTGAACATTTCTTCCTTTAAACAAATATTTGATCGAAATCGGATCAGCAAACATCGGGGTTCACTTCTTCTAAAATCTCATTTCTTTAAAATTTCACTGAGCGACAGATTTGGATAGAGGGGACATATCGCTGGTGTAAAAATAGATTTTTGACTGTAGAAACAGATCTGGCTTACAAAACAGTACTCGGGTACAAAACAGATCTCAGTCGTGGAAAACAGATTTGACTATCGAAGCAGTATCGCTAACGAGAAACAGATGTGGCTATGGAATAGTGTCGCAAGCGTGAAGCAGATGTGAGAATCAGATTTGACTATGTGAACAGTATCGCAGCGTTGAAGCATATTTGACTATAGGAAATGGTATCGCTAGCGTGAAACAGATTTGGTCACAAGAAGTATATTGCTAGCGTGAAAACATATTTGACTGTGGAAAACAGTGTTTAGACGTGTAACAGGTTTGAATACAGAAATAACATCGCTAGCATTGAAACAAATGTGACTATTAGAATATTTGCTTCTGGAACTAGTCCTGCAGTATCATGAACGACAATCCAAGATACCAGCTCCGCCTATCAAATTGGTACAAAATCCCGATTTTACCAGCATCGACGGTTACTGGGAGTCAAGTCCAGACACCGCCATTCCCCAGAACGAAGAAGTTCTTACATAAATATAAAACTCAAATCTCTACAGCTCAGTGGTTTTAAAATCAGCTTCCATCATACTAAACATATTTTGAGAGTTTTAAAACAGAACATTCTGTGAACCCGAAACATTCATTTTCATAAACCAAGCAGAAGCATGAACATAGCTAAAGACTTGGACGTAAATAGGCAAGAAATCATAGAACTGGGGAAAAACGATATATGATTTCATGGTGTAGCAAAGAATCAGCTTTTACTTGCCTTAAACTGGAAACATGAAGAATAGCTGATACCCTGCAGAAGATCTCCTCAAGCACAAGCGACGAACTCCTTAGAAATTATGAGAGAACTAAATAAATTTCTTTGCAGGTAAAATGAGCTATATTCTCATGAAATCTATCATATATGGGATTATGATTAGTAGTAGGTGAAAGCACTCGAGTAGGCATGGTTGTCATACCAACACTTTGTCCTTTTTTTTAAAAGATTTGTTAAAAGCTCCTACTACAGTTTATTTTTTTGAAATTGATACAAGCATTTTATAAACAATTTTTCCCATACAAAAGCATTTTTATTTACGAAATCTAAAATCTGCTCGAGTTTGTGCTTGGGGCGAAATCTGCCCGAAACCTTCTGCTCCGTGTCTCAAATCTAAAATAAAGAACTCGGTTTTAAATAAATAAAACTAACTTAAGCTGAAATCTGAATTTTGAAACATCAAAATGGCCCTTAAAATAAAAAAAGGGTTAATATTTGTGGTCCTATAGACTTTTGGGGCGCTACAGCTACCCTACTTTTTAAATCAAATAAAATGCAGGCCGAACCAATTTGGTTAAAAATGAAATGAACCAGGCTTGCCTTGAACGGCCGGACAGCTCTCGAAACCACACCCTAAACTGAAACAGATCAGCATAGATAAAAGTTGATTGGAAATTAAAATTACGCATAGATCCCTCAAAGCTTTTATCTTTAAATTTGTGGAATTATTGATTTCTGGGCGTTACAGATCGAGACAGAGCTCACATGTTCAAAGTCAACAAATCCTGCAAACGCAGTTAAATGATGAATGACACAAGGTACAACAATGATAGAACTTTACAGAAGCTTTTCAACTGCTAGAACCTGTGTCCAATGGTAACATCAGCTCAGAGGCTTTATATACAAGTTGGAAGAAGGGCATGAAAAAAACAGTCGAGAGCCGGTACACACAGGTGACAACTGGTGCCCACGTGTGAGCTGGTGCACAACTGAGAGCTTAAACTCAGAATCACTATAGGAAGAAGCACTTTCCAGTGTGTGTGATTTATTATTTGAGAAAGTGAGATTACAATGTAAATCTCACACACATAGATTCACTCACATATATGAGAGCCGATAGCTGAATAGAATAGTTGAGTGAATCACTAACTCAAAACTTATCAAAGTTGTCTTGACACGAATACGTAAAACTTAGTGTTTGTAGTCTTTCTCACAGAGACGTTAAATAAGTGAAAATAGAGTTTCTAGGAGTCTCAGCTTTGGGCAATGGGTAAGTCCCAGCTGATGTAGGTCTGTACAGATTGTTGTATGATCAAATTCTAATAGTGATGTCTTCCAGATTGGAAGAAAGGGAGACGTAGGAGATTCAGCTCTTAACTTCCAGAAACAAATTTTGTTGTTTTCTTTACAGTTTTTAGTTTACAGCTTCCGCATACATACACTTGCATCACATATTTTAAATCATCAAATTTGAACTTTCAGAGAGTAGTTCAGGTTGTTTCCGCATGATTTACTGTCATATCTGATCTACTTCTTGATGCTAAAAACCTTTCAAGAACCAGAGCTATTGCAGCTCATGTTTTCGTTCATTCAGATCGTGCGCAGCTCTGCGCCGTGCTCATTCAGCTTAGGCGCGATCTGTTTTCTGATCTATCATATTATAAAATAAACTTATGTTACCTATACGTAGAATTTCATAATATTAACATTATCTAAAGTTAGTATAAAGTGTTGAAGATCGAAGGGTGGTGAATAAAAGATCCAAGTATGTTTAAAAAAATTTACGATGGATCTTATATGCTATTTGCTAACAATCCGTTTCTTGGTTTATCCATAAGAAGAATATAACTTAGAAAGTGCGGAATGAATATTTTAAACCGGTGATATAAGATCGGTATCTAAGCCTAGTATGCACTAAAATAGTAGAGTAAAGGATATGATTTTAATGGATGTTCGGAGATTCAATACTCCTACGTCACCCTTTATTCTTTTACAAAGAAGGATATGCTAAAAGACTTAGTACAAGTAATTGATACAAATCTACTCCAGCTCAGTTACTGATTTTAAGCTGAAACTCCAATATTCTCAATCTGAATAGAATGCCCATTCTGTCAGTTTACAAATATGATTAATGATACAAGTTTGATTGAATGAACAAAGTAGGTAAGTTCAACTGCTCGGTGTTGATCCTTAATATTGGATATATCAAGATGCATGAGCAGGAAGCTTGATGATTTCTATTAAGAAGGCTATTTCAAAATAAGGACGGCTTGATGCTTGCTTGTTTTCTGTATGTTTCTCTTGATCGTAGTTTCATTGTTCGTTTTGTCTCTTCTTTTTTATGCAAATCCTTCAACTTTTTATAGTCTTCTTAATCCAACATTAATAAATACAAACTATACTCACAACAGTACTTCTCCTTATAGCTTCTCCAGAGTTAGTACTTGAACAGTTAGTGTTCCTTGTATAATTTTCCAAGAAAGTACTTGGCATAAATGTTCGTAGTCCTTTAAGCTTTATACGAAAAACATCGGATAAATCATTCTCTTGAAATTATGATATTTTTCATAATTGATGAGTTTCTAAATCAAAGGCTTTAATTTCCTGAAAATCCATCAGAAATGATTTCCTGAAAACATCTTGTAGCATCGATTTGCTGTGTTTTAAACCTGAGTTGTTTCCTTGTAATTGATCTGTTTCCTTGGTTTGAACTATATCGATGAACTTATCTGAGCTGTATATTTATATATGTTCTATCCCGCTCTTCAAACGATCTGATCTTGAGAAATTATACTAATTAACTTATCTAAGCTGTATATTTATATATGTTCAGTCTCACTCTTCAACTGATCTGATCTTTTAGCTGAGCTATTATATTGTCTTCCTTTATGCTACTATGATAGTCCTTCAGTTTGAATTACTAAAATCATATAATATTAACTGATCTTCTTGGTTTATTTTTGGTTTAACATGTACCTCTTATAATCATGAAATATATTAACCAAGTTAATAATTAATCATCACCAAAACATGTATATCCAACAATTTTCCTTTTCTGATGATAACAAAACCTTGTTTATCTAATTTAAATATTATTTCTTAGTTATTAGATAAAATAAGAAATACGCACAAGTAAATAAGAATGTAATGTATTTCACTGATATTATAAAATTACATTGTACACCGTGAGCATATCAAGAATAAACATTAAAAAGAAATTAAATTTATTTTCTCTTTCATAGCTTCATGTCACACTCATCACAACTCATAGCCAATGAAAACTTTCAGAATTATTTTAGTCTCCAATGTTAAAATACGACTCTTGTAATACATAACATAATAATTAAATATTATTGATCTTATTCAAGTCACGGTACTCATAATCATAGATCAAATACTCAATTAATCATAAAACATGAAAGTATTTAAAAGTGGGTTAATTTTTTTTACTTTTTGGAACTTTGAAAAAAAAATTAAATATACAAATACTCAAAATATAACTAGTCCATCACTCGGATATAACGAATAAAATATTTAAATTCAATTTTCACATACATGGAGAGTTATGACTACTCACACTCCATGAAATAACCAACATCCAATCTCTACGAATTAATATACGCCACGAATCCGGTCGGTCTTATCCTTTAGCACATCTAGGCAGTGGACATGTCGTGTCTAGTCCACAAAATAAGTAGGTGCTTTATATACCTTTTGCAAACAATAATTGGGAGGAAAAAAAAAATCATACATTTTGTCGTATTTTATCGGCTATCTACAGTAACATGGTGACAAGAATTCAGGGGTGTGTTTGGACATGTTTTTAAAGAGTGTTTTTAGTGTTTTATAAGTAAAATTTTTTAAAGTTGGTGTTTGGGCAATATTTTTTTAAAAAATTTTAAAAACATTTTCTTAAAAAACTGTTTTTCAAGTATAGTTTTTAAAAAACAAATAGGAGGTGTTTTATGTTGTTTTTAGAAGTATAATTATAATTATAAGATAAGTTTATAGTTAGCTAAATCTATTTACGATTAACATTTTATTCAAATTTTTTATATGGTGATAAATTATTCACTATTGCTAGCGTTTTTTACACGTTTTATGATTATAATTATTGAATATAATTTTTATTTATTTTCAATTTAATGATTTATCTGAATTTAATTTAACATTTTAAAAATTTATAGTTGGATTAAAGTTATATGGAGATCGGATTGCAATGTTTAAAAATAAACACTATAAGGAAATAAATAAAATATCATCAGAGTTATATTATAATAATCATAATAATAATTAAGGTTTCACTAAACTAATCTGAATTAATTAGTATATTACTGATATTATGAAATTACATTGTACACAGTGAGCATATCAAGAATAAACATTAAAAAGAAATTAAATTTATTTTCTCTTTCATAGCTTCATGTCACACTCATCACAACTCATAGCCAATGAAAACTTTCAGAATTATTTTAGTCTCCAATGTTAAAATACGACTCTTGTAATACATAACATAATAATTAAATATTATTGATCTTATTCAAGCACGGTACTCATAATCATAGATCAAATACTCAATTAATCATAAAACATGAAAGTATTTAAAAGTGGGTTAATTTTTTTTTTACTTTTTGGACTTGAAAAAAAAAATTAAAATATACAAATACTCAAAATATAACTAGTCCATCACTCGGATATAACGAAATAAAATATTTTAAATTCAATTTTCACATACATGGAGAGTTATGACTACTCACACTCCATGAAATAACCAACATCCAATCTCTACGAATTAATATACGCCACGAATCCGGTCGGTCTTATCCTTTAGCACATCTAGCCAGTGGACATGTCGTGTCTAGTCCACAAAATAAGTAGGTGCTTTATATACCTTTTGCAAACAATAATTGGGAGGAAAAAAAAAATCATACATTTTGTCGTATTTTATCGGCTATCTACAGTATATGTCCAAACGGAGCCCAGGTTTTTTAAATGAATATTATAAAATTTATAAAAATTTAAATAATCAACAAATATTATTGTTTAAAACAAATATATAAAGGGGGTCTTAGACCACGCTTTAATGGGAAGGCCTGGACTGAGTCCTCACTTCCCGTCCACTCTTTTTTAAGAAACTTTTTTAATGATATAGAATCTTTTTAAGGGATTTATTGAAATTATTTAATTTTTATTTAAAATATCAACTATATATATTTTAAAAATATAAAAACATTGTAATGAAAATTATTATGAAAATTCCAAACCCGACCTAATTTTATTTTCTTTAACAAACAAAAAACGTAATAAGAATAATAACAGTAGAAATTTAAGATATCAATATTCAATAAAAAATTTCAAACAGGAAATGTAGAAAATATTTTGCGTTTATATAAATAAATACAATAAAAAAATTAACATGTTAAAATTAAATAGTCTAAGTTTTGGTGATAATAAATGGAATCAGCTTAAGATATCGTACGGACAAGAACATCTTAATAGTGTTTAAGTCCTATATCAGATTAGAGTTTAGTTAAACTTGAACAGTTCAACGGATCAGATTAGGAGATAAGAAAGAGATTGTGTTTGAACAGAACTGAACATAATAGATAAGTAGATCAAATGTACAAGAGCAGATTAGAGCTCCAAATAGCCAACATATCAGAACAGGTCAGATCAAATAAGTAGAGCATATCAGAGCAATGGATTATATCAGATTAGATCAGAGCCGACTTTAAGGTTTTGAACTTCCAAAGATCATTTATAGTCATTGGACATTTGAAACTACAATCAGAACAAAATCAGAGTAGTTAATGAACGAGGATTGCCTTTTTAGAGCAACTGGAAGGAGTCTTTAACGCATCGGTATGGAGCTCCTGCGTAGAATTAAATACACATTTATTGCTTGAGGAGATCACACAAGGATTCAACGGATGAGCCTACCAGCATATTTATCATCGTTGAGATCCAATCTATATATAGCAATGCAAAGACAAGAAAAGAACTTATGAGAATTTCCTAGCCAACACTTTGAACCTTTACATTAGTCGCATCATTCAAACACTATGTACTTTCACTTGTTGTAAATCTTGAGTGTTATTGATAGGATCGAAAAACATATCGCGCGCCACAGTACGGATAAATAGATCGCACGCATCTGAACTGAAAGAAATTAAAATGGGGCGAGCTGTAATAAATTTGGTTCTTGAAATCATTGAGCACCGAGAAGTACACCATATTACGTATAAAAACCAAGCGGAAAACTTTTGAATGTATTCTCTAAGATTTAAAATCGAAAGCTGTAAGTTTTAAAATATGTGATGCAAGTGTATGCTAAAAGCTGTAAAAACAGTATGTTGAATTTGTTTATGGAAGTTCGGAGCTAAATTTCCTACGTCTCCCCTTCTTCCAAACTGGAAGGCATCACTAGAAAATTTTGATCTTACAGCAATCTGTATAGATCCACTCAGCTGTGACTTATTCATTGCCCAAAGCTGAACTCCTAGACTAGACTGCACAACGGCTTGTAGGCTCTGTAACTCCATCAACAAGAACATGTTTAAAGTCTCTGTTCAAAGACTACCTGTGTATATTTGGGGTGATTCACTCATCTATTATATTCATCTCTCGGCTCTCTTATATGAATGAATCTGTGTATGAGATTTTAAATATTTATAGTGTATAATTCTCTTGTATCTCACATACTAGGAAGTGCTCTATGAGATGATAGAATAAGCAGTCGACATAGACGATTAAGCTCCTCGCTGTAGATCGTCGACTGCTTCCTCTTCTCTGTTCTTCTTCCCATCAACTTTTCATTGAATCCATCTGCTGGTATATATAAATTTTGAATTCAACGGTAACAAATATATCCGGGAGGCATATCCGAATAGACTAAAGTGTAAATGAGCGTTAGAATAGTTGTATTGACCTCGTACAACTTCACAATACTATTCTAGTGACCATGTCCCATGTCATGGTAGTACCATGTTTATTCGTATATAACTGCTTTTGGCGTTTTGTATATTTGAACATATCGGTTTGAACCTTTTCTGATACAGTAATGATTTGATATTGTTCAAACTGCTTTGTTCGTCTGAGCTTGTAGCCTGATGTGATCGTCCGTGCTGATCTGATATGGACTTCGAGCTGATCTGTTCTATCAATTAAGCTCTTCTATTCTCATGTGAACTGATCTGTTGCAAGAATCCAATCTGATCACGGAACTACTCTGTTCTTGCTCATTGAATCTTCTTCTGATTTGATATCACACTTCTCGCTCTAAGCTGATATGTCCGAGCTGGTCTCTTAGCTGATCTGATACGAATCTCGTTCTGATCTGATCTGCATGATCTGTTCTCATTGAATCTTCTTCTGATTTGATATCACACTTCTCGCTCTAAGCTGATATGTCCGAGCTGGTCTCTTAGCTGATCTGATACGAATCTCGTTCTGATCTGATCTGCATGATCTGTTCTTCTCAACTAATAAGATGATCAGATTTGGTCGAGGCTTCGTTCTGATCTGCTCTTAGTCTATTTAAGCTCTAAGCTGTTTCGTCCTTCTGAAACTGCTCTAAGCTGATTCACTCTTCTTTGTACAGCTCTGAGCTATTTCATTCTTCTCTGTACAGCTCTGAGCTGATCCACGTTTCTAAGTTGATCTTCTTCTCTGCTCTTCTAATCTGAACTTTGCTCATGTGATCTGGTTTGTGATGTTCCAGCTTAGACCTCTGAGCTGATCGATGCTCTCTGTTGATTCTATTTGTTCTGCTCTGTTCTGTATACTCTAATATTATTTTGTCTGAGCTGCTTATCCGAGTTGATCTCCCGATCTGATCAGTTCTGAGTAAGCTGCTCTTGTCTCTTCCGAGCTGATATGGTCGATATCTTAGTTCGTTCAGTTCTCAGCTAAACTCTTCTAAGCTGCTCATCCTGACCTAGTTTCTTCTATACTGATCTTCGTTCTAAGTTGGATCAACTTGGATGTCGTCTGCTGGATCAGTTTGAGCGTCCCCTACTGGATCAGCTTGAACATCTTCTCAAATGCACTCAGTTCGGCGCTTCTAAGCTCGCGTCTAACCTGATCTGTTTCAGCTTAGACCTGTGCACTCAATTAAATCGTTAGAAACATAAGAATAAATTTTATGTTTATCAAAATTCAGATCTGATCTGCGCAACATATCCAACAATTATAAATTGAGCCTATGCTGAATCACAATAGAGCATAAGATCACGTTATATTTTTTTT
>KV000513.1:16735-33955 GCA_001598015.1 Dorcoceras hygrometricum | reverse complement strand
CGAAGGAGTCTCGGTTCTGGTCGTGGACCGGATTGGTGATATCTACCGCAGTCTACCGAGAAGAGCCGACGTTATTGTAACTACGGTTGGAGCCAGGCACAAGTGCCAGCAAGGTAGTGGTTTTGAACCCCCTATGTATGTCGATAACTGTTATCAATTTTTCGTATTGATCGTCTCCCGGCTGTTTATTCTTTGTTCTTCCGCTGCCTCGCCGGGGGGCGGATCCGGATCCCCAACATCACTACCCTCTGCATTCGACCCCTTTGTGGTCAACTTCAACATGAACAAGCTGGCAGCCACCCTTGAAGAGGTGGTTAACATGTTGGTCGTGTTTGAGGGAACCATAAAGAAGGACAAGCCCGTACTCCTTATGGGCTCTTCTTCCTCTGCGAAGAAGGGGCCCAGACGCAAGGGTAAGAAGCGTTTTGTCCCTGCAAAGGAGGAAAAGCCCACTAAGAAGTCCAAGGCAAAGGATTCCAAGCCAAACAAGTACGAGGATGTTTGCCACCACTGCCACAAGCCTGGGCATTGGAGGAGGAACTGCAAGGAGTACCTCGAGCAGTTGCGAACTGCAAAAGGTATGTTCTATATCGAAATAAATATGTCCCTTAATTCGACTTCTTGGGTACTTGATACCGGATGTGGATCTCATATCTGCAATGATTTGCAGGTGATGACAAGAAGCCGACGTCTTAGAGAGGGTGAGACCCACTTGAGGCTGGGCATTGGAGCAAGAGTTGCTGCAGTAGCTATAGGAGATGTTTATTTATTTCTATCTTCAGATTTTAAGTTGTTATTGCGAAACGTTTTATTTGTTCCCGAATTAATTAAAAACATCATTTCTGTTTCTATGCTTGATAGTGATGGATATTCTTGTGTTTTTGCTCATTCGATTTGCAATATATACAAGAATGAATGTTTAATTGGAATTGGGGAACGCGAGAACGATTTGTACACCTTATTGAAACAAGTTCCAACTCGCGATGTCGAAACACACACAACAAAAATTAAAAGGAATCACGATAGCTTGAACCCAGCACAACTTTGGCACGCTAGGCTAGGTCATATTTCTCTAAGAAGAATGAACAAGTTAGTTAGGAGTGACATGTTTGATTTTTCAGACATTAACTCCCTACCGAATTGTGAGTCTTGTCTCAAGGGAAAGATGACTAAACAACCCTTCAAGGGCAAGCCTGAACGTACCCAAGGCTTATTGGATTTGATCCATACTGATGTGTGTGGCTCACTTAGCATTTGTACTAAGTACGGTCACACATACTTCATCACCTTTACCGATGATTACTCTAGGTATGGGTACTTGTACTTAATGAAGCACAAGTCTGAATCTTTTGAAAGGTTCAAAGAATTCAAGGCTGAAGTAGAAAATCAATTAGGAAAAAGTATTAAAGCACTTCGATCCGATCGAGGTGGTGAATACTTGAGTGCTGAATTTCAAGACTATCTTAAAGAGAATGGGATTCTCTCGCAGTGGACCCCTACGGCCACACCACAGCTCAATGGTGTAGCGGAGCGTCGTAATCGAACCTTGATGGACATGGTTCGATCTATGATGAGCTTCACTGAAATTCCTACCTCTTTTTGGGGATATGCGCTCGAAACGGCGGTAATGTTGTTGAACAATGTCCACACCAAGGCAGTGGATAAGACTCCATATGAGATATGGATGGGCAAGCCGCCCAAATACTCATTCATGAGGATTTGGGGATGTCCTGCTTACGTGAAGAAGATAGTGGGAGATAAGCTGGATACTAGATCTATCTTATGCTACTTCATTGGGTATCCAAAGAATTCTATTGGATACTACTTCTACTATCTAAACGAAACAAAAGTGTTTGTTTCTAGGAATGCCACCTTTATGGAAAGGGAGTTTCTACTTGATAGAAAAGGCAAGATAGTAGAACTCAAAGAGGTTCGAGAACCAATTGAAGTACCAAGTGAATCTCCCGCACCTACAGAGCCAGTACCAGAAATGGTCGCACCTAGGAGATCCGAAAGGGTTCCTGGGGCTCCTGAAAGATATGGTTTCCTTCTTGAAGATGATCAGGGTGATCAAGTTGTTGGATGTGATCCAAGAACTTTCAAGGAGGCAATTTCCGATGCTGATTCTAATTTGTGGCTTGAAGCAATGCAGTCTGAGATTGACTCGATGCATGCAAACCAAGTTTGGACTCTTGTTAATCCTCCCGAAGGAATTGTTCCTATCGGGTGCAAATGGATATACAAGAGGAAACTTGGGCCTGACGGTAAGGACCTACAAGGCATGACTGGTCGCGAAAGGTTACACTCAAAGGCAAGGTGTTGACTATGATGAAACATTTTCACCAGTCGCAATGTTCAAGTCAATTAAAATCTTACTGGCCATAGCCGCATGGTACGAATATGAGATATGACAAATGGATGTGAAAACTGCGTTCCTTAATGAAAATATTAAGGAAGAGATATATATGAAGCAGCCTGAGGGTTTCACATATGTGGGAAGTGAGCATAAGATATGCAAACTTCAGAGATCGATCTACGGTCTCAAACAAGCATCGAGGAGTTGGAACCTGAGATTCGATGAAACAATTATGGAATTTGGTTTCATCAAGAATCTCGAGGAGCCATGTGTATATAAGAAGGTAATTAAAAGCGCTGTGACATTCCTTGTACTTTACGTTGATGACATTCAACTCATTGGGAATGATGTAGGAATGCTGCAGTCAACTAAAGTATGGTTGTCTAGTAGATTCTCGATGAAGGACATGGGTGAAGCATCCTATATTCTTGGAATACAGATCTATCGGGATAGATCTAAACGGATGCTCGGACTCACCCAAGCCACCTACATCGATACCATACTTAAGAGGTTCTCTATGGAAGAGTCCAAGAGAGGACACCTACCTATGTGCCACAGGGTCACTCTATACAAGTCTATGTGTCCAAAGACTGATGAGGAGATAGAGAATATGGCACGTGTACCATATGCCTCGGCTATACGTAGTATTATGTATGGCATGATCTCAACTAGACCGGACGTCGCATATGCTCTGAGTGTCATGAGCCGCTACCAGGCCAACCCCGGCCAATTGCATTGGCAGGCTGTGAAGGATATTCTTAAGTACTTGCGAAGGACTAAGAATATGCATGGTCTATGGGGGTGGTGAACTGAAACTGGAAGGCTACACTGATTCTAGCTTCCAATGTGACGTGGATGATTCGAAGTCAACCTCTGGATTTGTATTCATGCTCAATGGTGGTGCTGTCTCTTGGAAGAGTTCCAAGCAAGACACCATCGCGGATTCAACCACTGAGGCTGAGTACATCGTAGCATCAGCTGCTGCTAAGGAGGCGGTTTGGATAGGGAATTTCGTCCAAGAGTTGGGCATCATTTCTGATGGAGTTGGTCCAGTCCCGGTGTACTGCGACAACACGGGTGCCGTTGCGCAAGCAAAGGAGCCTAGGTCTCACCAAAGATCCAAACATATACTGAGGAAATACCACATAATCCGGGATATTGTGGCTAGAGGTGACATAGCAGTTGAGAGAGTCGCCTCTGCAGACAACATTGCTGATCCACTTACGAAGCCCCTGCCAGGACCGTTGTTTGAAAAACATCACGAAACAATGGGACTGCGTTTGATGAGTAGTTGACTATAGGGCAAGTGGGAGATTGTTAGAGTAGATGCCCAACTAGCCAACTTGTGGCGTGTAGGTTTTTATTGACTCTTGTGTACAACAATCTTTATATATGATATTCGCATTTCTTTATGGCATTCTTTATTTTTATTATGATTATAATGTTAACAATTGTGTTGGATAAAGACCTAGAATGCGTCATAGTGTATGTTAGATGTGATAGTGGATATGATGGCTATCATGAAACACATCTAATAGTCACTGTGCATTTTGAATACGTTCCTAGTCGATTGGGCCGCCAAAATGAGGATAAGGCCGCCCGAGCTTGAGACTAGCATCTGCGATGTGAAGTACCATGTTTCATTGATAGGGAACATTGTGATGTTCTGAGCATGCAGATGGATAGTGACCTGGTGATCTATCGAACTACCCTCGTTCGGACTTTCCAAGTGGTTACCATTTGTCGAGTGGATAAGTCCGAGGTCTTGGTTGTACTGATTAGTCCTCACTACTCGAAACGCTATTGAGGCTCTACATGATAGGCGCCTCACTTTGACCCGTTTGCCGACTCACTTGGGGTCATTAGGCGACGGGTTTGGGTGAGGTCCCGATGCATGTAGGAGTCGATGCTTCGTTGTTGAGGATTCACCGCTCGCTCTCATGCGTGGATATCATATGCTATCTGAGGGGATAATAGTGTATAAATCTCTGGCCAGAGTACTGGATGTGTTTTAGGTAAATGGTTTTACCTAGTAACACTCGCGATGTCACTATTTGATCTCCAAGATGTATGCATAGCTATCGGATCTCTAGCGACTCTCGATTTACCAATGGTCGTTGATCTGATCGGGATATATGTGTTGAAAGGACCGTACTGTACGGTAACCACGACCAACTGGTTCTTGCAGGCACTATCAGTGATACCTAGGGGATCATGGGGCAATGTTGCTAGGCGCTTTACCATGATCCGATGGGCAAGTCCGAAATTGTGATTTCGGAGTCACAATGGTTGTGGGCCCACGGCTAGCTGTATCCCTGAACCATTGAGGGTCACACAAGTACTGGATTCACGATTCCCGCACGGAAACTGAGCTCAATGTGTTGAGCATAGGAGGAGGATTTTAGGGAGTGCGACTTCCTAAAAGTCAACAGAGGTCAAATTGCGATTTCGCAAAGTTGAGGGGCTAAACTGTAATTTTGGTCTAGGTGATCTGAAAAATTGTTTTTCGCATCATAATATTCAGTTTTGGAAACTGAGTCGATCGGTCCGATCTGATCGTCGATCGGAGTTATGATGAAACCGTAGTGATTTAATTGAACCGGATGTTCATATGGACCTGGGCTTGACCCAAGTCCAATGGGCCGGTACAAGCCCATTACAAGTCTATTAATTATAGACTTAGGGCTACATTAATCAAAAACTACACAATTAAACCCTAGCCTCCACCACAAATAGATCCGCCGTCCCCCTCTTCTCCTCCACCTCACGCACGGCCGCGCCACCGTCGCGCCACCACCGCGCTGCCGCCGTCCGCTTGTCGTGTGATCGGACTTGTTCCGATCAGCTTTTCGAGGAGATTCCGTCCATGGCAAAAATCCGTCAGATCTTCTAGTGCATACTGACGGAGGAATCATGTTTCCGATCGTGGACCTGATTAGAAGATCTACCGCCGCCTACAATTCAAGAGCCAGAATTTCCTGTGAATCTGGTTGGAGCCAGGCACCTAGACGCCAGCAAGGTAACGATTCAAACTTCCTATGTATGTTTATCGTTATAGTTTTAATGTATTGAACGTATCTCGGGGCATTTTTTTAACTTTCGCTGCGCCCCCGGGAAACGGGATCCGGATCCGCCATTGTCGCCAACACTTTCTCCCCCATCCGGTATAATAAAAATATTCAGGGCCTCCTTGAGATCTCGAAGGAATAGATAGGCAGTTTCGTAGAAAAAAAAAGAAATATCTATGTCCTTGGTCTCTAGCCGATCTACTAGGAGTCTAAAAGTAAGTTATAGAGCACAAGTTGAATATCCCACTGAATGTAAATTGATTATTCAAAAGAGGAGACACTTTTTCCAGATAAGGATTCCATGATTTGGGAACATGTCGAGGTGTTGAAAAGCTGCGCACGTCCAGGAGATACATTTCCTAACCTCGCTGTCCAATGTAGTTCTTGTCTTAAAGTGCTTAGGAAAATTACTTATATGGTTGGATTTTTGTGATCTGAATCGATCTTGTCCCATAGGTATCCACTTCCAATGATTGATCAGCTGGTTGACTCCACAACCGATCATGAATTAATTTTTTGGATTCCACTCAAAGATATCATCAAATCCCCTTGGCGTTCATCATGGCTGATGAAACCTTTTGTTAAATAGTGATGCCTTTCAGGCTCAAAAATGCAGGCTACCTATCAAAAGCTAATAGATAAGGTGTTCAAAATGCATATCGGCAGGAACATCGAAGTATATGTTGATGATATTCTCGTGAAATTTCGAATGGAAGTCCAATTCCTCACTAATCTCGAGGAAACCTTCCAGACTCTGAGACATTATCGACTAAAGCTAAACCCAAGAAAGCGTGCGTTCGGACTTTGGACTAATAAATTTTTGGGCTACATGGTGACTCGAAGAGATATCGAATCAAACCCCAAAACATTATAGGCTTTGGCTTCCATGGGCTCTAATCATAATATTCAGGAAGTATTAAGGTTGACAAATAGTACTGAAACCCTATCTTAGTTCATCTCCCGATCTATACACCAAAATTTTTATGTTCTTCAAAGTCATCCAAAAGTATAAAAACTTCGGGTGAAATGATCATAGTGAGAAAACATTTCATGAATTGAAGAATTATTTGAAAGAACTCCCCATCCTCAACAAAGTTGTGCTGGAAAAAGAAGTCTTTATGTACCTTAGAGTCACTCCACAAGCCGCTAGCTTAGTTCTGATTAGTGAGGAAGGCTCGAATCATCAGCCTGTGTATTTTTGTTAGTCATTCATTGAAGGGGGCCAAACTCAAGTGCATTACTCTTGCACTTATTATTAGTATCGGGTGATTAAGGCCTTATTTCATATCCCATCTTATAACCATGCTGCACTGATATTGGGGTCGGAGTTGTTGAGGTTTCCCCTTGGGCAGAAGAAACGAATATGAAAATGCATATTTTCAAATGCATGGGTCAAGAAGAGGCAAATTATGCACGAAAGGCTCCGTTAGCGGGATTCTTTTGCCCAACCATGTGATATTACGCTCAGTGGCGGTGAAATCAAATTTCAATAATTTGATATGCAAAATCATCCACAGATCTTCGATTTTCAAGTTGTTACTTTCCAAAACACTAAAAAAATAATTATAAAATTGACTTACACGGTTGAGTTTGATCTTGAATCACCTTTCCTGAACCACAACAAACTACGATGGAGGTGATGGATCAAGCTTGGGGAGGAGCTATTTATTTAGCCCGTTTTCATTCTTCTACGATGGAGGTGATTTCTCTGGGCTACGATTTTATTCAGCATGTTTCTTTGTTTGCTAAGGGCAAATGGGTGAAATTCAAAATGTTGGGAGTTAGAACAAAGTGGGCTCATGTCAGGTAGTCTATAATAAAAAAAAAAAAACTTAAATGAGGACTTAATCCTTACTAAAACATGTACAAATATATTTTACTCAGATTTACCCTAGAAAAACCCCAATAAGCATAAGGTTGATAAAACGGGAAAATAATTTCGGACAGTAACTGAGATTTTTGAGTCTGTGTCGAAGTCAAAAATTAAGGTCTTGTTTAATAGACCACATGTTTTTTATTAATAAATTTTATCAGAAATATCAATTATATTTATGTGAATCTAAACTGCAGTCCTGAATATTTTTATCAAATCACTGGATCATCAAATACTCAAGGGAAAATAATTATCTTTCTCATATTTAAATGCTCATCATTAATATTAACATTATATTGTTTGCCCTCAATGTTTACAAAATAATCTCGAATAACCATTTATTATCATAATCATCGAGAAATTAATCAAGCTCGTCAATATTACTGTCATTTTGATTTTCTCTTTCCATACCCTCACGATACTTCTTCGCTGATTATTTTATTCTTAAAGTATTTATCAAAATATATCTCAAATTTTACCAAAGTTTATGTTTGGTTTATGTTTCTTCTCTTTCTTTCCTTTGTCATTTTTGATACCTAGATAAATGATTTAGCGTAGTATCTCAAATATAACCCTGAATTGATGCTTCTTCTCTAAGTTACTTTTTCATTTTTTTACCTAGATAAATTATTTGGTTTCATTATTGTTTAACATTTACCAAAAAAATGATAATAATGTTAGTCTAAAATGCGACATCTTGAGATAAATATATAAAATTGGATAACACCAAAATCTTTTTATGTGGATTTTCTAAAAATTATTACATTAAAACCACAGGAAAACCGAAAAATTTCACTATAATATTTGAAAACTATACCATTTCACTATATTTCCAAAACGATACACATCTGTTAGGACCGGTTCAGATCGCGCAGAGCTGCGCGAGGCAGCGCACGTTCTGATCAAGTAAAATGATGATCTTTAATAGCTCTGATTCTTGAAAATGTTTGAGCACCAAGAAGTATATCTTATCTGGCATAAAAACCAAGAGAGAAAACATCTGATATACTCTCTGAAAAGTGAAACTAAGTTTAAAACACAGTTTGTTAAAAACGGCTTTGAAAACATGAATGTAGAAAGCTATTACAAATCAATACGCTGGATTTGTTTATGGAAGTTCGGAGCTGAATCTCCTACGTCTTCCTTTCTTCCAAACTGGAAGGCTTTCACTAGAAGACTTTGATCGTACAACATTTGTACAGACCCCCTTCAGCTGGGACTTACCCACTGTCCAAAGCTGAGACTCCTAAAATATTATGTACAACAACTCGCAAGCTGTGTGAACTGCATCACTTAGAACTTGTTTAGTGAAGACTTTACAACATTTGTACAGACCCACCTCAGCTGGGACTTACCCATTGTCCAAAGATGAGTGAAACGAACCTAACTCTAGAAATTTTTTTTTGAAATAAAATGCGGAATAAACATTCTTTAAAATTATAATTCAAACATTAAAATCTTTTCTAAACATCACCTTAAAACATAAATAAATAAATATCTCAAAAATCACATCAGTCTTTCTGTCTTAAAATCAGAGTGAATAAATTGTTGCGGAAATCTGAAAATGTTTAATAAAATAACATAAAAGCATCTGAGTGGTCATGGGTAGCAGCTGCAGTGGAAGATCAGAGGTCCTCACCACCCGTCGGCATAAAAAGTCGACAGCAGGATCACCTGCACCATTTAAACCTAGTGAGCCTAAAGGACCAGCATGCTCTATCTGGTACTAACATGATACATATAATAAAACCGCATGCAACCACGTAAATATCGTAAATTAATTTAAAAACATGCATGCATGAATGATCTTAGACCATGGCTCAAAAGCACTCGTAATAGTATATATATCATAACATAATGAGACATGAACATAACATAACATAAAAGACGTGTGAGTCGTATCCATGATGTGTGGGCCATTACATTAACGATTGATCTAGTGAGCCTAAAGGACCAGCATGCTCTATCTGGTACTAACATGATACATATAATAAAACCGCATGCAACCACGTAAATATCGTAAATTAATTTAAAACATGCATGCATGAATGATCTTAGACCATGGCTCAAAAGCACTCGTAATAGTATATATATCATAACATAATGAGACATGAACATAACATAACATAAAAGACGTGTGAGTCGTATCCATGATGTGTGGGCCATTACATTAACGATTGATCAATCATAAAAACCAACATACGTGGCGATGCGGTTCACCCGACCTTACCTTGGGATCCCTCACACCTCTATGCTGCCACTTCACCAAGCCGTGAACACATGTATCCATAAGCTATTATAACATTAACAGAGGTTCATCGGGCCCGGCATCCCGATTCCGCTCATCATTACTTGCCACAAACCGCTTCAATCCCTCAAAATACTTTCTTCCCTTTCATGCCTTAACATTTCATAAAGATTTCATGATGCGTGTAAGTCATAAAACATGCAATTTAAAAGTCTTAACCCATCAATATATATTTAATTTCCTTTAAACAAATGCATAATCATATACATAAAATACTACATATATAATTAAATATATATTCATGAGTTTCTACATTTTCTTCCCTCCGGTCAAGGATTGGTTCAAGTGACTGCCCCACTAATTCTAAACCCAAACCCTAGACCTGATCTTAAGATATAACTTAACCCGAAACTCCACTTGGCCCATTAAACTAACAATTTCATTTCAAAACTGTTAAAAGTACTCGATCCTATACCTTAGAAATCAGACATTAAAATGTACGAAAATATCAGTCCCAAAATTAAAAATCTATCTTTAAAACTTAATACAACTTATTAGGCCCATAACTAAAGAGAATTTTGACTTTAAAAGTTGACTTAACATAATCGGCCCATTTTCCTTAAAATGCGACTTTAAATTTTAAAATAAAAATACCTGGTCCAAAAATAAAATAACTCGGGCTCGACTTAAAATATTTGACCCGACCTCGACTGACCCGACCTGATCCAGCTGAACCGATCCAATCGGCCAATCGAACCGACCAAGCCCATGCAAACCCTAGCGTCGCACGCACACACCCGACGCCTTCAAGCCTCTCGACCGCCCTGCTCCGGCCGCCCATGGCCGAAGCCAAGCCGGCAGGACCACCCCCAGGTTCGGCCGGTTCCCTTAGGCCGAGCCATGGCCTGCATGGTTCGTTCGAAGCCCTTAAAGATGGCAGTCGCGCCGCGCACACCATGCGGCCCTCGTACCACGTTCTTGGCTCGACCAGCCGGCTGAGCCCCCTTCCACCTAGCCTTGGTCCACCACTGAACAACTATGACTCAAACCCGAGCTCCATGAACCGTCCCTGATCAAAGCACATCAAGAAATAAATCAAATACGTGTTAAAATCGTGATACATGCGTGGATCTCAAAAAACAAACATAGATCTAGTCATAACACATAAAAACCATGCAACGTCATTTAAAAATAGTATAATATGATTTAAATGGTGAGAAGAGGAAGAATAGAGCGTGCCTTTATGGAGAACTATGATAAATACACGTTACCGGAGCGAAGGACAAGAGATTGGGACGAACAAACCTTGCAAATCACACCAAAATTGAAGAAGCTCGAGCTAGAGGGGAGGGGTGGAGGCGTGAGGATGAAAGGGAGAGGGAGGGTAATTAGAGTTGTAAAATAAATGTGTACCAAAAGATCCCTTTCAATATTTTAAGTTAAGAAAATAATAGTTTCCATCAATAGCCCCCACTAATTAAAATGCTAATTAAAACTCAAAGTTTAGACTTTAAACCTCTAATTTTCGTAATATAAAATCCTCCAATTTTTAAAATGTAGTAAAGTTTAAAATAGCCTATATAGGTGAAAAATGGGTTCCCCTCGACAAATATACATAAAAATCTTACTTTTCATAAATACTGCTTAAAATAATAAATTTTTGCTCTTAAAACTCTGAGGGCTTAAAAAAAATTAAACAAACTTACAACTCGATCGTCCCCAGTCTCGTCCACGCATTCGAAACTCAATCAGGCTACTAAAATGACATGAACATCTTAAAACATAAAATTATCACGTAATCACATAAATGACATATAATTTTCTAAAAACAATATTCCCCCTAGTCATGCACTCATTCTCACGTAATCAGGATTTCTGGGCGTTATACTGAGACTCCTAGACTCTTCTGCACAACAACTCACAAGCTGTGTGAACTGCATCACTTAGAACTTTTTTAGCGTCTCTGTTTAAAGACTACAAACACTAAGTTTTACGTATTCATGTCAAGACATATTTGTTTGTTTTGGGCTGTGATTCACTCAACTACTCTATTCAGCTCTCGGCTCTCATATATGTGAGTGAATCTGTGTATGAGAAGTATATCAGTTACAGTGTATATCTCTCTTGTATCTCACACACTGGGAAGTACTTCTTCCAAAGCTGATAGGCTTCAGCAGTCGGTATTGACGATTAAGCTCTTTTGATATGGTCGTCGACTGCTTCGCCTTCTATTTGTTTTCTTCCCTTTCTCATTTCGCCTTTGTTTTAATCTCACTCTCTCGTCAACCTATTCTTCTTCGTTACGTTCTCTTTCTTGTCTTATATTACCGTTGGAAAAAATCCTATACGTTGAAAAGTTTCTGTAAAGTTTCTGACATTGTGTCATTATTGTCCTTTCATCGTACGTAGGTAGGTGAGGCCATTTAATGTTCTTTGTACTTGCTGAACTGATGTAGACATATTGAAGCAAATCAGTTTGAACACTTTTAATTCAATCTTTGAGTAAGATCGTGTTCAAACTGCTTTGCTCGTGATCTGACTTGCTCCGAGCTGATAGCCTCTGAGCTGTTCCAATCTGAGTCTTTCTTCTTCTTCCTCTCAGCTGATCGCCTCTCAGCTGATTGCCTCTTATCTGATCTATTACGAAGCTCCATCTAAGCTGTTTTTGCTCTAAACTGCTTCGTTCTTCTCTGCTCTGTTTCTGCGCTTCTCCTCGAAGCTGCTCTTGTTCTCATATGATCTTATCAGCTCTAAGATGATCGACTCTGTACTGGTTCTATATCTGAGCCGAATGCCTTATCTGTTCTCCTCTGAGCTGATCTGGTCTAAGATGATCTTGCTCTGTTGTTCCAGCTTAGACCTTTTGAGCTGGTCTAATCTGATCTTGCTATGCTGTTCCAGCTTAGAACTTTTGAGTTGATTTGATCGATGTTCTAGTTCGTTAGAGAGCTGCTCTAAGCTGATCGTATCTCTAATATCTCTGAGCTGATTTGGTCTAAGATGATCTTTCTTGCTTAACTGTTTAGAGCTGCTCTTGTTATAAATTGATACGATTTACTCTGAGCTGCTATGCGATGCTCAGAGCTGATCGAATCGCTCCAAGCTGATCGATGATTCTCTAAGCTGATCGACTCGCTCTAAGCTTATAGACGAAGCTCTAAGCTGATCGAATCACTTTAAGCTGATCTACGACGCTCTAGTCTGATCTACCCTTCTGTTCTGAAATATGATAAGCTCTGATCTGCTCTTTGATGCTCAGAGCTGATCTACGTTTCTCTAATCTGTTCTTAGCTGTACTGCTCTTGATCTCTGAACTGAAATTCTCTGAACTGGTCTTATATGAAACTCCATCTGATCTGATTCCTCTCAGCTGAACTCATTTCTTCGCTTATACTCCACAATTCTTCAGCTTTCAGCTTGGCTCTGATCTGATTTGAATCCAGCTAAGCCCACACACTCACGTAAACTATTAGATACAAAATAATAAGTTCTGTGTTCATCAAATTAAGATTTGATCTGTTACCAAGATCCAACACACTCTCTTAATATAAGATAACCTATGTTACAAATATTATAGAACACATTCAAAGTAATTGAATACTTTAAATAGATAAAATAACTCGAAAATGGGATGTTTCTTCTAAATTTTGGGATAAAGCTTCCCGATCATCGTAGTAAATTTCACATAAAATTTGCTACAAAACATGGCATCATTTGTGTGGCAAATGCATTTAACACATTAATTTTTTGGCATTTTCTCCCACTTGGAGATTTGATTAAGAATCAAGGACATTTTCACATATCCTTTCGATCTTGTCGTTCCCTCATGCTTATGTTTTTTCTAGGCCACATAAGGACCTAAACCACTCGAACAAGCTAGTATTTACTGGCTTGGCTAGATAATCTGCTATGTATCATTTTGTATGAATTTTTTGCATATTCACGCTTTCTTCATCTAGTACTTCTCAAACAAAGTGAAATTTTACTCCAACGTGTTTAATATTGAAACGAAATGCTGGATTCCTTGAAATGTACAAGGCTCTCTCTTTGTCACTGTTGGTGGATGACAGATCCGGATCGTGCGGCCGGTGGTGCAGTGGAATTTTAAAATTTTTGGACACTCATATGTAAAACTATTCCGATTTTCAAGCGGTGATAGCCTTCAACGGTTGAATCTCTGGTTTGTTCGCCTAATCCGGTCCACCACAAGTTTTCAAATTCCTTCACTGCCTTGAACTAGAAAGCATAGCAATTGTCACAAACAGAATCTCCCCGTTGAGATGCACAAGGCAAGGCACAGCGTCAGAAGGGCGACGGTAGCAAGCACCGCGGCGACGACGGCCAAGGGGAGGTAGAGGCGTGTGGAGAAGGAGATGGGAGGGAAGACTAGATTTATGATTCAATAATCAATGGATTAATTTGTGTGTCTCCCCAATGTCATATTATAGATGTAGAGATAGAGTTTGAGTTGGAATCAAATTGTGCACATTGGTTTCAACTCAAACAGTGCACATTCATTTTGACTCAACAATTGTGATGCCATAATAATCACGATCGACGATTGGATACCACCGATGAGCCCAGTTTATAAAACTGATTATTATGATTTAAAATCAAAGTTTCGGGCAACTAAATCTATATATTTACTCCACTACTCATTTTGTAAGTCATACTCCCATTTTCCCTTCCACCATGCTCAGCACTTTGAGCTCCATATCCATACGGGAATTGGAAAATCAGTACTTGCGTGACCCTCAATGGTGCAGGATACAGCTAGTGGGCTCACAACTCCTTGTGAGTCGGAAAACACATTTTCCGACTTACCCATCAGACCATGGTAAAACGTCTAGCAACATCGCCCCATGATCCCCTAGGTAGTGCCTGAAAGAACCAGTTGGTCATAGTTAGAGTACAATATGGTCTTTTCAGCTCAAATATCCCGACCGAATCAATGATCATTGGTCAATTGAGATTTTCTAGGGATTCGATAACTACACATACATCTTGAAGATCAAATAGCGACATTGCATGTTCTACTAGGTAAACACATTTACCTAAAGCACATTAGTACTCTGACTAGAGATTTGTCATGCTATATCTTCTCAGATAGCATTGAACATCCATGCACACAGGCGAGCGGTGAATCCTCAATAGCAAAGCATCGACTCGTACATGCGTCGTGACCTCACCCAACCTCGCCACCTGATGAACCTCATAGAGTCGATAAACGAGTCAAAGTGAGGTGACTAGCATGCATAGTTTCAATCATATTTCGACTAATAAGGACTAATCTGTACAACCAAGACCTCAGACTTAATGCACTCGACAAATGATAACAACTTGGAAAGTCCGAACAAGGGTAGTTTGATAGATCACCTGTGTCAGGCCCCGTGCTCTAAATCAGAGATTAACTATTCAATTAATCACAAATACGCGGAAGCATAAAATATGGACTAAAAATTTTTGTTTGGGCTTGGATTGAAAATATTATTTAAAGTACAATCATACTCAACATATAGATTTTAACTCAAAAATCCATACAACGACATCAGTATCAGAAGTGTATACAAGTATCTCAACAAATACAAATCTCAAGTACAGTATTCTCACAGGGCATCCCCTGATAATACAATCACTACATAATACATAACGGGGACTCAAAACAGGGCTCTACCAGCCGACACACCACTAGGTCCAGCTGGGTTACCTGAAGCACCTGCAAAGGCCAAACACAAGACCAAAATAGCCCCAAAAAGGGAAAGAAAATGAGGTCAAACCTAAGTACGAAGAGCACTCAAATAACAGTAATCATATAAGGCATGCAATATCTCAAGTCATGCAATGCATGATGGGTTACCAAGAATCATCGGTAAACAAAGCACATCGACTCAGCTGGGCAATCAAATCTCAGTAATTCATCAGAATCCAGATCACAGCGACTCAACTGGCTATCACGACTCAGTGAAAGTTTTGGATTCTCAGCACGACGACTCAGCCGACAAATCACGACTCAGTGATTGTCGGTTGTCAAAGGAACATGCTCAATATGTTATGCATGAATGCAAGACAGAACCATGCTCACAAACAATGCATATAATTCAAACATAAGCAAACCAGATAGTCATCCATAACAACACGGCTAAGCAACTCAGCTTACAGCCAGAATCACAAGCAATCAATTCACGCTGGAAATATTATCATGCTTATGTCAAAGATGCTAAGTCTAGCTCAATCCGTAACTTTTTCTTCTGAACTACGATTACCATAGAACAACTTACAGCTTAATTGGCAGAACACGCTTCTCAGCTCAGCTAAAGTCTCTGCCGAGAAATCAAGGCAAAAACCACAGGAAAGGAGCTAATCTGCCAAGATACTTAAGAAAATAAGCTATACTCAAGCTGAACAAGCTCACGGCATAAAGCCTCCTAGTTCAATTCAACTACATCTAGCTAACTAGCACTACTCAGCTCAAAGATCAAAGCTAGAAACGAAACTAAAGCTAGCACAACACGGTTAGCTGAACCGAAGCTCAACTCTGTAGGAAAATAGAGAAACCTAGCTCACGCAGCTCCTTAGATATTATCTGTATCCCTCCTTCCAACTCCAAAATGGTACAAGAATGTTCGCCTCGAAGAGGGGTTTTCGATTGATGTACCCTCACTCAATTCTGACCAGCCAATCTCTGGCAATCAGAAGAAGAAGTTTGTTAGAGTAGATGCCCAACTAGCCAACTTGTGGCGTGTGAGTTTATAGACTCTTGTATGAAACAATCTTTATATATGATATTCGCATTTATTTATATGGCATTCTTTACTTTCATTGTATTGTATGATGATTAACAATTGAGTTGAGTAAAGACCTAGAATGCACTAAAGTGTATGTTAGATGTGATAGTGGGTATGACGGCTATCATGAAACACATCTAATAGTCACTGTGTATTCTGAACATGTTCCTAGTCGATTGGGCCGTCAAAATGAGGATAAGGCCGCCCGAGCTAGAGACTAGTATCTGCGATGCAAAGTACCATGTTTCATTGGTAGGGAACATTGTGATGTTCTGAGCATGCAGATAGATAGTGACCTAGTGATCTATCGAACTACCCTCGTTCGGACTTTCCAAGTGGTTACCATTTGTCGAGTGGATAAGTCCGAGTTCTTGGTTGTACTGATTAGTCCTCACGACTCGAAACGTCATTGAGACTCTACATGATAGGCGTCTCACTTTGACCCGTTTGCCGACTTTCTTGGGGTCATAAGGCGTCGGGATTGGGTGAGACCCCGATGCATGTAGGAGTCGATGCATCGTTGTCGAGGATTCACCGCTCGCAGACATGCGTGGATATCCAATGCTATCTGAGGGGATAATAGTGTATAAATCTCTGGCCAGAGTACTAGAAGTGTTTTAGGTAAATGTGTTTACCTAGTTACACTCGTGATGTCACTATTCGATCTCCAAGATGTACGCATAGCTATCGGATCTATAGCGACTCTCGATTTACCAATGGTCGTTGATCTGATCGGGATATATGTGTTGAAAGGACCGTACTGTACGCTAACCACGACCAACTGGTTCTTGCAGGCACTATCAGTGATACCTAGGGGATCATGGGGCGATGTTGCTAGACGCTCTTACCATGATCCGTTGGGCAAGTACGGAATTGTGATTCCGGAGCCG
>KV000512.1:8387-26309 GCA_001598015.1 Dorcoceras hygrometricum | reverse complement strand
CGGGGTTGGCTTGGTAGCGGCTCATGACACTCAGAGCATATGCGAATTCCGGTCTAGTCTAGATCATGCCATACATAATACTACCTATAGCCGAGGCATATGGTACACGTGCCATATTCTCTATCTCCTCATCAGTCTTTGGACACATAGACTTGGATAGAGTGACCCTGTGGCACATAGGTAGGTGTCCTCTCTTGGACTCTTCCATAGAGAACCTTTTAAGTATGGTATCGATGTAGGTAGCTTGGGTGAGTCCGAGCATCCGTTTCGATCTATCCCGATAGATCTGTATTCCAAGAATATAGGATGCTTCACCCATGTCTTTCATCGAAAATCTACTAGACAACCAGACTTTAGTTGACTGCAGCATTCCTAAATCATTCCCAATGAGTAGAATATCATCAACATAAAGTACAAGTAATGTCACAATGTTTTTAACTACCTTCTTATAAACACATGGCTCCTCGGGATTCTTGATGAAACCAAATTCCTTAATTGTTTCATCGAATCTCAGGTTCCAACTCCTCGACGCTTGTTTGAGACCGTAGATCGATCTCTGAAGCTTGCATACCTTATGCTCGCTTCCAACAGATGTGAAACCCCCAGGCTGCGTCATATAGATCTCTTCCTTAATGTTTCCATTAAGGAACGCAGTTTTCACATCCATTTGCCATATCTCATAGTCGTACCATGCGGCTATGGCTAACAAGATTCTAATTGACTTGAACATTGCGACTAGCGAGAAGGTTTCATCATAGTCAACACATTGCCTTTGAGTGTAACCTTTCGCGACCAGTCGTGCCTTGTAGGTCATTACCTTACCATCAGGCCCAAGTTTCCTCTTGTATACCCATTTGCACCCAATAGGAACAATTCCTTCGGGAGGGTTAACAAGAGTCCAAACTTGGTTCGCATGCATTGAGTCAAACTCAGACTGCATTGCTTCAAGCCACAAATTAGAATCAGCATCGGAAATTGCCTCCTTGAAAGTTCTTGGATCAGACCCAACAACTTGATCACTTTGATCATCTTCAAGGAGAAAACCATATCTCTCAGGAGCCCTAGGAACCCTTTCGGATCTCTTAGGTGCGACCATTTCTGGTACTGGCTCTGGAGGTGCAGGAGATTCACCTGGTACTTCAGTTGGTTCTCGAACCTCTTCGAGTTCTACTATTTTGCCCTTTCTATCAAGTAGAAATTCCCTTTCCATAAAGGTGGCATTTCTAGAAACAAACACTTTTGTTTCACTTGGATAGTAGAAGTAGTATCCAATGGAATTCTTTGGATACCCAATGAAGTAGCATAAGATGGATCTCATATACAGCTTATCTCCCACTGTCTGCTTCACGTAAGCAGGACATCCCCAAATACTCATAAATGAGTACTTGGGTGGTTTGCCCATCCACATCTCATATGGAGTCTTATCCACTACCTTGGTGTGGACATTGTTCAACAAAATTACCGCCGTTTCGAGCGCATAGCCCCAAAACGAGGTAGGAAGTTCAGTGAAGCTCATCATAGATCAAACCATGTCCATCAAAGTTCGATTACGACGCTCCGCTACACCATTGAGCTGTGGTGTGCCCGGAGGAGTCCACTGTGCGAGAATCCCATTCTCTTTCAGATAGTCTTGAAATTCAGCACTTAAGTATTCACCACCTCGATCAGATCGAAGTGCTCTAATACTTTTGCCTAATTGATTTTCTACTTCAGCCTTGAATTCTTTGAACCTTACAAAGGATTCAGACTTGTGCTTCATCAAGTACAAGTACCCATACCTAGAGTAATCGTCGGTAAAGGTGAGAAAGTATGTGTGACCATATTTAGTACCAATACTAAATGGACCACACACATCAGTATGGATCAAATCCAATAGGCCTTGAGCACGCTCACCCTTGCCCTTGAAGGGTGGCTTAGTCATCTTTCCCTTGAGACAAGACTCACAAGGTAGGGAGTTAATGTCTGACAGATCAAACATGTCACTCCTAACTAACTTGTTCATCCTACTTAGAGAAAGATGACCTAGCCTAGAGTGCCAAAGTTGTGCTGGGTTCAAGTTATCGTGTTTCCTTTTAATCGTTGTTGTATGTGCTTCGACATCGCGAGTTGGAACGTCTTTTAATTTTAAGGTGTATAAATCGTTTTCGCGTTCCCCAATTCCAATTAAACATTCATTCTTGTAAATATTGCAAATCGAATTAGCAAACATACAAGAATATCCATCACTATCAAGCATAGAAACAGAAATAATGTTCTTTATTATTTCGAGAACAAACAAAACGTTTCTCAATAACAACTTAAAATCGGAAGACAGAAATAAATAAACATCTCCTATAGCTACTGCAGTAACTCTTGCTCCATTGCCAAGCCTCAAGTGGGTCTCACCCTCTCTAAGACGTCGGCTTCTTGTCATCACCTGCAAATCATTGCAGATATGAGATCCACATCCGGTATCAAGTACCCAAGAAGTCGAATTAAGAGACATTTATTTCGATATAGAACATACCTTTTGCAGTTCGCAACTGCTCGAGGTACTCCTTGCAGTTCCTCCTCCAATGCCCAGGCTTGTGGCAGTGGTGGCAAACATTCTCGCTCTTGTTTGGCTTGGAAGCCTTTGCCTTTGGATTCTTGGTGGGATTTTCCTCCTTCGCAGGGGCAGAACGCTTCTTACCCTTGCGTCTGGGGCCCTTCTTCGTAGAGGAAGAAGAGCCCATAAGGAGCACGGGCTTGTCCTTCTTTATGGTTCCTTCGAACACGACAAGCATGTTAACCACCTCTTCAAGGGTGGCTGCCAGCTTGTTCATGTTGAAGTTGACCACAAAGGGGTCGAATGCAGCAGGCAGTGAGAGGAGAAGCACATCCAGATACAGCTCGTGTGGAAGTGTGATATCAAGGCCCGACAGCTTTTCAACGAGCCCAATCATACGAACCCCATGCTCGCAGACCAAAGTCCCATCGCGCATGCGGCTCGTCATAAGCTCCTTGACAGTCGTGAACCTCTCATGTCGAGAGTTCTCCCCATACAGTTCTTTGAGATGAAAGTGTATGTCAGCAGCATACTCGTTGCATTTCGTTAGACATCGATGCCATCACATAGCATCGAGTCTTAAGCTCGTCATCCCACCATTGCTGAAGCGTCACCAGCTCCTCAGGGCTGATATCAGCAGGGGCTTCCTTCGGAGGGCTCTTCTCTATAGTATAAAGAAGTTTCTCCGAAGCCAACACAATGTTGAGGTTTCGAAGCCAGTCTTGGTAGTTCAGACCGGTGAAATTGTTTGCTATCCAGTATAGCAGCGAGTGGGTTTTTCATCGAAGACATTATATAAGCAGTAACACTGAAAAGAAAACAGACAATCATCACTAACTATATAAAATAATCGCTAAGACATAAAACAAGGTCGTTTAGTTCTATGAATTACCTCTCCCACTATTTAACGATTTCACCACCCTCTAATAAAATCGAGAAAGCAAGTTTCTTTAGTGGGTACAAGAAGCCCAATCAAGAAATCATGGACCCGAATAATATCAACCATCCATGACCCCCAAAAGGTAGTTTCCGATTGCAACCGGTGCAACCTCCATGTATTCACCTCACATCCAGTAAGGGCCCAATAATATGACGCCGTTTACTATCACGTGTCAAGATGACCCATCAATGTTGAGTCGTGAAGGACGGTCCCCTTAACGTCCCCAATAATATGAGCCAACGTTAAAGGGAGTTCCAACCGACTCACAACAATTGTCAATGGCGTGGACAGCTTTCCGGCATACATGACCCCCTCAATAATATGAGCCGGGCCATGTATACGGGTATCATCGGCGTACACCCATTGTTGATGGAAGGTAGGGATAATTTAAACAAATTTAAATTCCCTTTAGTTTATCGAATAAACTTTTATCTTGATATTAGTTTTAAATCGTATTTAAAACAAGTGATTTTATTTTCGAAAAGTTTAGTCTCATGCAATATATTTTAAATCATATTTAAAACATGCGGATTCAACTAACTATATATCACATATATAAACATTGGGATGATCGATCGCGAGAGCTATGCGGTCCGTGGTTGCCAATCACGGACCTGGGTCCAATCCTAGGGGTAATGCAACATGCAATGCAATCCTATTACAATGCTTTCCGGTTTTACAGATCTTCGGTCTTCAATATCTTTGATCGTCATGGAACGGGCCACAAACAGACCCACTTTATAAAATGATAATCAATAATATATAACAACCAAAAAAACCAAACCTAAAGCATACACCTAACACATTGGGGCATGGCTCTCGATCATCCCAATCATGCAATCAATCTAATTAATATGCATTAAATAAAAAAAAAAATTATTTATCGCAAAATCATATTTTAATCATAAAATCGCATTTTATAATAAAATCGCATTTTGTCGATAAAATCAAATTTTAATCAACAAAATCATATTTAATTATAAAATCATATTTTACAATCAAAATCGTATTTTGCAATTTTAAATGCATCATATTGGGCCAAAAATAATTTTGGGCCCAAAATCTCAAAAATTTCAAAATTGACCAAAATCGGCCCGATATCGAATATCGGTCCGAAAACTTCATGGGCTGCCCGGGACAGGCCCGAACAAAAACTAGAAGGAAAAATCAGCCGTCGCAACAATCTGCCGCGATCACGTCGGACAGCGGTCGCCGCCACCATGCATGACGCGGCCATGCCGCGCCGCGCACTTCGCGCGCATCATCGCGCAACCAATTTCGCGTCCAGCAGCATGCGTCGGCCAACAGGTTGTGCGACCAGCGCTGCCCATCGTCGGCCAGCAAGCAAAAGCCGCGCGGCCAGCGCGCGATCTAAGGCCGGCCATCGCGCAGCCAGCGCGCGATGGTGTCGCGCGCGCGCGACGGGAGCGCCGCAGCACATGGCGGCGGCCGGCAGCAACAACCAAAATTTTTTTTGTTCAATCGATTCAAAAACATGAGATTCATGCAATTATGGCACTACTGTATTGAAGGATCCGAGCCAAAGCTCTGATACCACTGTTGGGAAAGCGGTGGCGGATCCGGATCCCGTCTCCCGGCAGCGCAGCGGAAGTTTAAAATTAGCGTCGGGAAATGTTCAATACAATAAAACAAATCAAGAAACCATTCATAGGGGGTTCTTTGATTGTTACCTTGCTGGCGACAGGCGCATGGCTCCAACCAGAATCACAGGGAGACTGGCTCTTCACGGTAGGCGGCGGTAGATTACGTCTAATCAGGTCCACGATTGGATTTGATCTTCCTCTGATCAGCCTGTACTAGAAGGCTGATGGATTTTATCATGAACGGAATCACCTCGTCGCAATGATCGAAACAAGTCCGATCACACGACGAACGGACGACAGCGGCGCGGCGGTGGGCGGCGGCCGTGCGTGTGGTTGAGGGAGAGGGGCGGCCGACTTTTGAGTGGAGGCTAGGGCTTTCAAGTTATGATACTTGTGTTGTGCAACCCTAGGCTCAAGACTATGTATAGGTGTGATGGGCTTGAACCGGCCCATTGGACCTAGGGCGGGCCCAGTCCAACGTATGAACATTCGGTTCATCTACATCACCGTGGTTTCATCATAATTCCGATCGACGATCAGATCGGACCGATCCACTCAGTTTCCAAAACTGAATATTATGATGCGAAAACAATTTTTCAGATTACTTATTCCAAAATGACAGTTTTGCCCCTCAACAGCGGGAAATCGCAATTTGACCCCTGTTGACTTTTAGGAAGTCGCACTTCCTAAAATTCTCCTCATATGCTCAACACATTGAGCTCAGTTTCCGTGCGAGAATCATAAATCCAGTACTTGTGTGATCCTCAATGGTTCAGGGATACAGCTAGCCATGGGCCCGCAACCATTGCGGCTCCGAAATCACAATTTCGGACTTGTCCAACGGATCATGGTAAAACGCCTAGCAACATCGCCCCATGATCCCCTAGGTATCACTGATAGTGCCTGAAAGAACCAGTTGGTCGTGGTTAGGGTACAGTACGGTCCTTTCAATCCATATATCCCGATCAGATCAACGATCATTGGTAAATCGAGAGTCGCTAGAGATCCGATAGCTATGCATACATCTTGGAGATCGAATAGTGACATCACGAGTGTAACTAGGTAAACCCATTTACCTAAAACACTTCTAGTACTCTGGCCAGAGATTTATACACTATTATCCCCTCAGATAGCATAGGATATCCACGCATGTAAGCGAGCGGTGAATCCTCGACAACGAAGCATCGACTCCTACATGCATCGAGGTCTCACCCAACCCCGCCGCCTAATGACCCCAAGTGAGTCGGCAAACGGGTCAAAGAGAGACGCCTATCATGTAGAGTCTCAATGACGTGTCGAGTCGTGAGGACTAATCAGTACAACCAAGACCTCGGACTTATCCACTCGACAAATGGTAACCACTTGGAAAGTCCGAACGAGGGTTGTTCGATAGATCACCAGGTCACTATCTATCTGCATGCTCAGAACATCACAATGTTCCCTACCAATGAAACATGGTACTTCGCATCGCAGATACTAGTCTCGAGCTCGGGCGGCCTTATCCTCATTTTGACGGCCCAGCTGGTCGGGCTTATGGGTGCGTAGAGAGCTACGCGAAGTGGTGGCCAATGCAGAACTGGGATTTGATGCTCAAGTGGGGTTACCACCCGAGGAGGTGCCAGTGCGAAACTGGGCTTAGGTGCCGAGCTGGTCGGGCTTATGGGTGCGTAGAGAGCTAGGTGAAGTGGTGGCCAGTGCGGAACTGGGCTTTGATGCTCAAGTGGGGTTACCACCCGAGGAGGTGCCATATGAAACCATGAGTTGAGAGGAAAAAACTTTTATTCCATAAAATAGTTGTTACAAGCAGTAGCCGAGCATGACGTGATTACAAGTATTAAAGAACTTAAGAATAGTACTTTCGGAGATGAATAATATTCCACGGCCGACGTCCTTTCTTCCCCTGCGCGTCCTCCAGATAATAAGCGGCGACTCCAGCTTTTCCGACCACTTTGTATGGTCCTTCATACTTCGGATCTAGCTTTCCTCTGTCTCTCTGATACTGTATCCTCCTCCAGACGAGGTCTCCCAGTTCATACCTCCGAGGTCTGACTCTTTTGTTGTAGGCTTTCTCCATCCTCCTCTGATAAGCTGAGAGGCGTACAGCGGCCCGAGCCCTCCTTTCCTCGAGGTGATCCAGCTCGAGGCTCCTTATCTCTCCATTATCTTATGCATACTCCATGACACGAAGGCTGGCTTGGCCGATCTCTGTGGGCAGAAGTGCCTCTGTACCATATACCATGCAATAAGGCGTTTCACCGGTAGCTGCTCGGGTAGTTGTCCAATAAGCCCAGAGTACGCTGGGTAATTCATCCACCCATTTTCCCCGAGCCGAGTCCAGTCGTGCTTTTAGGGCTTGCATGATGGTTTGGTTGGTGACCTCTACCTGTCCATTGCTTTGAGGGTAGGCCACCGAGGTGAAGACTTATTCAATCTTCCACTCCTGACACCATTCCCGAACTTTAGCTCCACAAAATTGTCTCCCATTGTCACAGATAAGCCTCCGAGGTATTCCAAAGCGACAAACAATATTCTTCCACAGAAATCTCAACACCTCGGCCTCAGATATCTTTGCTAAGGGTTCAGCTTCCACCCACTTGGAAAAGTAATCCACGGCGACTAGTAAGAACTTTCTCTGCCCTCCGGCTGGTGGAAAAGGCCCCACAATATCCATGACCCACTGGTCAAATGGACGTGAGGAGATAATAGTTTTCAAGGGTTCGTAGGCTTTTTTTTAAGGTTAGCATGTTTCTGACAGCCCTGACAAGATCGGACAAGGACAGTGGAGTCCTGCTGCATAGTAGGCCAGAAGAAACCTGCCAACGTAGCTTTCCGAGCCAAAGCTACCGCGCCGAGATGATTTCCACAACACCCCTCATGAATCTCCGTCAGCACACACTTTGCCTCGTTGGGGCCGAGACACTTCAGCAGCGGTCTCGAGAAGGACCTCTTGTAAAATTTATCATCCAGAATAACGAAGCGCAGTGCCCGGAGCTTGATCTCCCGAGCTTGACGTGGATCGTCGGGAATCACTCTCCAGAATATATTCCAAAATATCATCTCCAGTTCGAAGTGGGCACTCCCCCGGACTCTGCCCGACCTGATATACTTGTGATAATAACTCTTTCTCCTGTAGCTCTTTTCCCGAGGATGGAGCAAGAGAGCTAGCCATCTTTGCGAGTTTGTCCGTCTTTTCATTGTTCTCCCGAGGTACCTGCTCTAAAACCACCTCAGAAAAGGCCTCTGTCAATTTGTTCAGTGCCTCCGCATACTTTACCATCTTTTCATTTTTTATATCAAACTTTCCATTACTCTGTTGAATCACCAGCTGGGAATCAGAATAGAGTGTTACCCGAGCTATCCCCATATTCTTTGCAGCTCGGAGCCCGACGAGTAAGGCCTCATACTCCGCTTCGTTGAGGCCTTGAAGTCAAGAGTAATTGCCAGACTTGTTTCCTCCCCCCAGGGGGACACCATGACTATCCCGACGCCACTTCCCGACGAGCAAGAGGATCCATCCACATAAACCTTCCATCTCTCCTCTTGCTCGAGGTGGACTGTTTCCGCTAAGAAATCTGCCAACACTTGTGCCTTGATGGCTGCCCGAGGCTTAAACTGTATATCGTACTCACTAAGCTCCATAACCCATTTAACAGTCTTCCAGAAGCATCGGGATGAGAGACAATCTGCCCTAGCGCGCTGTTAGTGAGCACTGTGATCGGATGAGATAGAAAGTAAGGCCTGAGACGTCGAGCTGTGATGACCAAAGCCAAAGCCAGTTTCTCCTACGTGGTATAATTCAGCTCGGCCCCCTTCAGAGCATGACTCACAAAATATACAGGTTGATGCACATGCTCTTCTTCCCGAACTAGAACTGAGCTGGCAGCCTGGGGGGTAACGGCGAGACAGACGAACAGAGGCTCCCCGAGCTTGGGCTTGTTAAGAACAGGAAACCCCTTCAGATATTCTTTCAACTCCTGAAACGCCTTCTCACTGTGCTCATTCCATTCAAACTTCTTGGCCTTGCGGAGTATTTTGAAGAAGGGGAGGCTTCGGTCAGCAGACCTCGAGATGAATCGGGAGAGAGCAGCAATCCTCCCCGTCAGCCTCTGCACCTCTTGAATATTCCGAGGTGGACATATGGAAGTTAGGGCTCGCACCTTCTCGGGGTTAGCCTCAATTCCCCGACGAGTCACCATGTAACCCAAGAATTTCCCTGTCCGAGCTCCGAATAAACACTTGCCGGGGTTCAGCTTGATCTGATAACTTCACAGAGTGTGGAAAGTCTCCTCTACATCGGATATAAAACACTTCTCTTCCTGAGACTTTATTAAAATATCGTCGACATACACCTCGACGTTTCTCCCGATCTGCTCTTTGAACACCTTATCCATCAACCTCTGATAGGTGGCCCCTGCATTCTTGAGCCCGAAGGGCATAACAACATAACAGAAAGTTCCATCGACAGTAATAAAACTGACCTTGCGCTGATCATCCTCGGCCAGTGGTATCTGATGGTACCCTTGATAGGCGTCCAAGAAGCAGAGGAGTTCATGACCCGAGGTGGAGTCAACAAGCTGATCGATCCTGGGTAGGGGATATCAATCCTTGGGGCAGGCCTTGTTCAGATCTCGGAAGTCGACGCACATCCTCCATTTTCCTGTTGCTTTAGGTACCAACACAAAATTAGATAACCAAATAGGGAAGTGTACCTCTCGGATATGCCCAGCCTGCAACAGGTCCTCGACCTGACTCCTGATCACCGCATCCTTCTCGGGCCCGAAGTGTCTCCTTTTCTGAATAACTGGTCGGGAGTCCGAGGAGACATTCAGCCGATGCTCCATAACCTCGCGCCTGACCCCCTTCAGATCGGACGGGGACCAGGCGAACACATTTCTGTTCCTCTCCAGACACTGGATCAACTGCACTCTCACCTCCTCAGGAAGAGACTTAGCAATTTTCACCGCCCCCGTAGGAGGAACGAGGACTACTTCTTCTTCCTCGTCCTCAGTAGTCAACTGGAAATCTTCTCCAACCAAGTTTACACCTCTGTCTCCCCGAGTCCTAGGATGATCTTGGGCTCGGGACTTGGCCACCTTCTGCTCAACTCTTACTTGCTCAACATAACATTTCCTCGCCATCTTACGGTCCCCGAGGACTTCCCCCACTGAATCTCCCATCGGGAACTTGATCTTCTGATGTAAGGCCGAGGCCACAGCCAAGAATGCTGCCATAGCTGGCCTTCCCAGAATAACGTTGTAGGAAGAGGGGGCATCCACCACAGTAAATTCCACCACCTTAGTCTTCCTGTATTTGCCCGAACCGAGAAAAATAGGCAACTGAACAACTCCCATCGGCTGTAAATAGTGGCCAGTGAACCCATACAGAGGTGTGTTCACAGGCTCCATGCGATACTTCCCAGATCCATCTGATCCACGACAGTCTTGAAGAATACGTTGACCGAACTCCCCGAATCAACGAAGACGCAGGCCACTTCATAATTTTCAATCATAGCCCTGATGATCAAAGCGTCATTGTGTGATTCGACATCCAGAGGCAAGTCCTCGGGGCCGAACGAGATAGTAGGACCCAAGCGCCTCCATAGCTTTCATCCGACGACACCATGTCTTTCTCGCCCTATTGGAGTCCCCATCAGTAGGTCATCCTGAAATCATGTTAATAAACCCTCGAGACTGAGGCGTCCTCTGGTCTCCCTGGTTAGGTTGCTGATCCTGCCCCCGAGGTGTCCTTTCCCGACCAGGAACCCTGTTATTGTATCGCCCGTTTTCCTCTATCAGTAGGTCATCCTGAAATCATCGTTAATAAACCCTCGAGACTGAGGCGTCCTCTGGTCTCCCTGGTTACGGTTGCTGATCCTGCCCCCGAGGTGCCTTTCCCGACCAGGAACCCTGTTATTGTATCGCCCGTTTTCCTCTCGACGAGGCCTTTTCTCCCACCGACGCGGCCTGTCCTCCTCCAGCGTCGCGCACACGTCGGGATTGCTCTGGATATTCCGTTCCAACTCTTGATCTAAAAGCCGGCACTCCGCAGTAGTGTGACCATAGTCCCTGTGGAAATCACAAAACTTATCTGACTTGGGATTCCTCGGGGCCCCGTCACTACCCCGAGGTCGCTGGACAACCTTCCGCTCATCACAAATCTCCAAAGCTCGAACTTTGCTCACTTTAAGAGGTGTTCAAGCGGTAAATTCCCCCAACAGCAAAGGGGGTTCTTGTCTAAACGGCCTCGGCTGGGGTCTCTCTGCCCGAGCATCCCGACCAGCCCGAGGTGGCAACCTCTGTTTGCTCCTCCTCGAGGACTGTATTTCCTCCACATTGACGTACTTCTCCGCTTTAGTAAGGAGCTCATCAAACGTTTTCGACGGCTTCTTGACCAGTGATTTGAAGAAATCACCCCCTCGCAACCCCTTGGTGAATGCCCCGATCAAGAGATCGGGCGTAGCGGATGGTACTTCAATAATAGTTCGGTTGAAGCGTTTGATATACTCTCGAAGAGTCTCCTGCTCCTTCTGCTTCACAGTGAACAGATTCAGTGTGGTCAGTGGTTGTTTCTTGCTGTTAGCAAATTGATGAAGAAACGCCTGGCTAAAATCTTGAAAACACTTTATGCTTCCAGTCGGCAGGAGATTGAACCATTGTTACGTAGCTCGGACAAGAGTGGTAAGAAAGACCCTGCACTTAATAGGATCAGCATACTGGTGGAGGAGTGCCGCGTTCTCAAACCGAGACAAATGCTCATCGGGATCTCCCATCCCGTCATACTCTCCTACGTTCGGAAACTTGAAGTGCTGAGGCAGCTCGGCAGCCAACACCTCAACAGAGAAGGGCACTTCCCGAGCAGGCGGGGGAGGAGGTGCCGAGCTTCTTTCCCTCTTCAAACTCTCAATCTCCTCCTGCAATTTCCGGATTTCCTCAGACTATTGGTCGGGCGGCGGGCGTGACTCAGATTGATTCGCCAGTATCTGTGCCACCGTGTTTGCTACCAGTTCAGCTATCTGGGCGGCAGTAAGAGTGGGGTTTTCCGACTCCTGAGAAATGCTCTCCGCGTGGCTAGTTTCTCCAGTACCCTGGGCTCTCCTCTTTGGTGGCATCTTGTCCCTCTTCTACGAATCCCACAGACGGCGCCAATTGATGTAGCCAAATTAACCTCAGCCGAGAGCTAATATCCACGTCGAGGAGCTCGGTCACGTCGGGCGACTGGGGAGCTGGTTTGTGTTCTCCTGGGCGTCTGCAACCACAAACAACTCGTCAGAGGGCGCCGGAAGTGTGTCCGACGAAGCCCCTCCGATGTTTAAGTCAGGCGATGCGCGTGAGAGAATGAGAGCAAGTATATGCTGTGTGCAAAAGTGTGCAAGAATGAGTGTGTGTAGAATGAGGGTCTCCTGGGCGTCTGCAACCACAAACAACTCGTCAGAGGGCGCCGGAAGTGTGTCCGACGAAGCCCCTCCGATGTTTAAGTCAGGCGATGCGCGTGAGAGAATGAGAGCAAGTATATGCTGTGTGCAAAAGTGTGCAAGAATGAGTGTGTGTAGAATGAGGGAGCAAACCTGGTATTTATAGAGGGACTAAGTCGGTAGGGTGGAGTGGAGATCTCGGGCGGGCGAGATCCTCTCCGTGATCTTCGGGGATCTTGTTGCGTAAACAAGGAAAGTCGTATCGTCCTGGGATTATCTAAATAAAGAAAGACGTATCTAGGAAGGATTTTCCAACACGTCGGGTCGGAGTCGTCGGGGGATCTTCTCGGGACGACGCGGTCCTCGGGCCCACTCCCGATCGCTCTTCTTACGAAATCATTGTGTGACGTCCGATCTCGGTGAAGCACGTCGGGACTTTAGGTGAGTTGCTCGATCCTCGGGTCCCGAGGCGTTTATGGGGGACATCAATCATTTTAAAAAAACTTCATATAAAACATAAATACATGGATTATGGAGTCATTTGTTTCGTTAAGTTGTAATAATTGAGATAGAGAAAAGGTAAAATAAGGGTGTTTTAAGGTAAGTCCATTTTTAACAAAATAGAGATTTCAAATAGGGTAATAGAATTAATTTGTCAATTTTTTTCCAACAGACTTATAATATACGTTGGTTTGATAATTTGGTCTCCTCACTCCCCCCGTCGTTCTTCTAGCCATTGCGACTGAATGGTACGTAAATCACGTGCCACCCAACATAACAAACACACACCTAATATTTTACCCATCATTCAATATAATTATATTTTACTAAACATACCACCAATTATATATAAATATACGCTTGGACTTGGCCATAAATAAAAAGCTCAAGTATAACAGCTAGATAAGTATATGAATATGGAAAGTGGCCGTGGTCATGTCGTATGCGTCACTGGAGCTGCCGGATTCATCGGCTCCTGGCTCGTGATGAGGCTTCTCGAACGTGGCTACATCGTCCGTGCAACCGTTCGCGATCCCGGTACTTATCTACGAATTTTATTACGACTATATATCATACGTGGCATTAGTAGTCATAATATCGATTTGCATGTTGTGCTAGAAAGCATGAACAAGGTGAAGCATCTAGTGGAGCTTCCCGGAGCCGACACGAGCCTTACGTTGTGGAAGGCGGACATGACGGAGCCGGGGAGTTACGACGAGGCGATCCAAGGTTGTGAGGGAGTGTTCCACATGGCCACCCCGATGGATTTCGAGTCCGGGGACCCGGAGAACGAGGTGATAAAGCCCACGGTAGACGGTGTTTTGAGCATCATACGATCGTGTACGAAGGCCAAGACTGTGAAGAGGTTCATATTCACCAACTCCGCTGGGACTATCAATGTTGAGCCACAACAGAAACCTGTGTATGATGAAGACAATTGGAGTGATCTTGACTTCATTTATTCCACCAAATTGACTAGGATGGGTACCATTTTTCTCGTCTTACGAAAATGGATATAATCAACTTAGGAGTCTGATTGTTTTGTATCTCATGCAGATGTATTTTGTATCCAAAATCTTGGCTGAGAAAGCGGCAATGGAAGCTACTAAAGAGAACAACATAGACTTTATATGCATAATACCACCAGTAGTGGTTGGACCCTTTATCATGCCTACCCTCCCACCGAGCCTCATCACTGCGCTTTCTCCAATAACTGGTAATATAATTCATGCATGCATGCAGCATACATATACATAGAGATTTCGATTTGATTCGAGTTGATATATATATCGATTGGTTCGATCTGCAGGAAATGAGTCGCACTATTCGATCATCAAACAAGGCCAGTTTGTGCATGTGGATGATCTATGTGAGGCACACATATTCTTGTTTGAGGATCAAAGGGCAAGGGGAAGATACATTTGCTCATCTCAGGATGCAACAATTTACGATTTAGCCCAACTGATCAGACACAATTGGCCAGAATATGACATCCCCACTGAGTAAACTACCTTCTCTATGGATCTCTACTGTAGTATGATATATTATTTATTTATTTTTGCAATCTTTCAAAGCCAAGGGCGGAGCTAGAAGTTTTTGTTTTTAGGGTGCTAAATTTTTTTTTTCAAAATAATTGATGATTAAGCGATTAACGTTAACTGATAAATTTTAGTGTTGGATGTTTGGAACTCACCATTAAAATTGTGATTATATAACATGATCTTGCTAATTTAGCATAATAATTTTTTTTTAAATTAGTTAAGTTATTAGAATAAGTTACTTAAGAACAAAATTAAATAGAGTGTCAAAATTACAAAAATTGATCATAACTATTTTCCAGCAAGTTTTTTTTAGTTTCTTTATTTTTTCTGATACCTTCTTTAAGTTTCTATATTATCGGAATTGGAGCTATCTAATCAAATGCAATGTGGACAAAGTAGATATCGCCTACTACTGTAACAGAAGATGATAAACAAAAATTACAACAAAAGATTTTGTAAAATATCATCATCTCGCTTAAAAGTTCATTAAAAAAATGAATTATAGATAGTACTGTATCATTTTTTGAGTATATACTAAACCATAAATAGGCATAAAACAGAAATAGAGAAACAAAAGATGGTGTAATCTTTCGTGAAGAATTTGAGATTTATGAAATTGAAAAGAAAAGGAACGAAAATTGGATTGATGAGAATGATTGAATGAAAATTCTGGAAAAAACGAATTGTCCTTTTGTTATATCATTTTATGTTTTATTTTATAAAAAATTATAATAAAAAATATTGAAAAAGTTGGGTACCTATCCCCATCCCTCAATTTATATCACACATGACACGAGTATCGCATGAGCATAAAAAAATTTAATAAATTTTGATGGGACAAAGGGATCCGCCTAATGTATTTGAAGCTTTGAGAAAATAAAAACAACTATTTAAAATGGCACTGAGATCATATACTAATCAATTCAATAAACCAAAAACTACTATAAGCCAATAAATTTTACATTTGTCATCGATTGTGAACTCACTCGTGATTGCATTTTCCTGACTAATTAACTGAAAATATATTATGCCGACATTGCTAGATTTGAAGGGATTGATAAGGACACACCACTGGTCCGCTTCTCCTCCAAGAAGTTGATAGGACTAGGTTTCACATATAAGTACAGCTTAGAGGACATGTTCAGGGGAGCAATCGAGACGTGCCGCCAAAAGGGTTTGCTCCCATATTCGACCCGAAGCCGCGGAGTTGAAGAGATCAAGGAAAAGGAGAAACTCCCGATTTTGAAGGAAAAATTTGCCAATGGAGAAGTGAGAGTGCATTGGAAATTAAGTAAAAGTCTGTCATGAGAATATTGACAAAATTATAAGTGTGAAAAGATTTGTAATTTGATCAGTTTCATGTTGCTCCGGGATCCAGATTTCTTGAAGGTTTGTTTTGGTTTACAAGATTGTTGCACAACACTCTAAAGACATTTTGTGAAGTTGCCCTTTAAGTATTATTCTATGGTTTTATTGTGTAATGTTATTATGGTTTTAATGAAATTATAATAGTGTACATATGAATTCAAGAACAACATACATATATGAAACTTCTTTAAACCAATCGGATAGCAAAGTAATTGTAATGAATTAATAGAAGAGTTGATTTCATTCACTCTAAATCATTATAATATGCTCAAAGATTTTCCCAGTATGCCAATATGTTAAGTGGATGAAATATTCCATTCCCACAAATTTCAATGACATAAACCAAAATCATGACAACACCATCTAAATATATTATTATAGCCACACAAAATAAAGCATTGAGATTTAGATTCAAGACAAACTTGGCTCCTCGATACATCAGACCGTTTGAGATTGTTGAGCATATTTGGCACGTTGGTGTATCGTTTATACTTGTCGCCTGAGTTGTCAATGATGCATGATGTGTTTTACGTATTCATGTTGCGGAAATATGAGCCAGCTCCATACCATATTTTGAAGGCCAATGAGGTGGAGTTAGATCATATATTGTGGTATGTTGAATATTCTGTCCAGATTTAGGACAGGAAGGAGAAACAACTGATAATCCTTTGGTTATGGTTCAGTGAAGCATACATGGAAAGAAGAAGCTATCTGGGAGTTAGAGACAAAGATGCCATGGTCTTTTTTGAAAAGGGAAAAAAGTCATTTTGATCTTCTATATTTAACTGTTATATCTTTTAGTCCTATTATTGGTCAAACTTTAGTATTAATCCTTTAACTTTCAACTTCTATCTATTTTAATCCGATTTTACAAAATTGACCAATTTTGACATCAAATTTGTGAGACATGTGTTTTTGCAATCAGGTGTTGGTCGGGTTTGGACCAGCTGTTGGTCGATGTGTTTGGCGTAGACATCGATTTTGTCTAAGTGTTGGAATCAACGGTAGTAATAGTGGGATCAGCCGTTGAGTGATCGCGTCAGTTGTTGATATTTCAGTAGTTGCATTTTGGTAGGAAGCAGCAGCAGTGATTCGTTAGATTTCAGTCGTTGGTGTATTAGCGCGTATCCAGTTGTTGCGAGAGACCGGCTGTTGCGAGTGATCGCTGTTAGTATGTTAGTTGCGGTGATCAGCAGAGAGCTCTAAGGGATTCTGCGTTTTGTGTTCAGGAACCAGCTGTTGGTTTCGTTAGCGTGCATCGAAACTACGTCGTTTAGATAAATTGGAACGACAGCGTTTTGAGTGGAGCACTTTGTATCAGCTGTTGGTTGTGATAGACATCAGCTGTTGAGAGATCTCATGCGTTGTGACTGCTGGTTTGTGAATCAACTGTTGGTAGCAAGGTGACGTGTTCCTTTGCAACGTCGTTTGGTTAAGTTGGTGCGACGTCGTTTAGATTTAGCGTTGTTTGGAAAGATTTAACTGCTGGTTGTTATATTAGCGATAGGAAAAAGCTGATGCGAGATTCCTGCTGGTTGGGAATATTAGTTGTGATGACTGATTTTGTCGGTGGATCTAGTCCTGTTCTTTCTGCTGTTTGAGTAGTGTATTTAAGAGAAGACTTGGTCTTCGATTGTTTAATAGATCCCATACTTAGAAATATTTCCCGATAGCAAATCTTGTCGCGAACCCTAGTTACTGTTCACAGTAACCTTATCCGTCCTAATTTTCGGTGGTAGACAACTCCGACGAGAGTGAGAGTGGTAGAGTTGGACTTCTCTCGCTAAGGCGCTTCGTTCTATACGTCTTTAGAAAGCATTGGAGGAGCTGGAAGAGGATCGCAGGATCGCTACGATACCTCCCTTGTGTAGTTTGCATGCATAAGCGTTCCCTGCCGTGCCAGTAGTTTCGTTGGGGTAAGTAAAGATGATACCTTTAAGCTTTGTTAGAGATTTTCGTTGAATTAGAAAGGTAGATGAGCGCTGGTGGAGTTGTAGCTCCCAGCTGCTGTTATTTTACGTTTCGGCTTT
>KV000511.1:12365-27131 GCA_001598015.1 Dorcoceras hygrometricum | reverse complement strand
ATGTCAACTGCTTAGACTAGTTCAAGTGTTGAAGACGACAAAAATCCTGACAAAAGAAAATGACACAAGGACAACTCCCTGTCGTCACTTTACATAAAAGTATTTTAACGGGAAGAAAAGTGTGTCCAACGGATTTAATTGTACAGAGGCTTTATATACAAGATGAGTTGAAGGAATCTTTTGACGCTGTGTGATCAATAGAAAACAATTAGAAAAAGGAACGCACAGTGCAAAGAGGGAAGAAAAACAGGAAGATGAAGTAGTCGACCATCATTAGAGAGGAGCTTATTGCAGTGTCGACTGCTGAGTCTTCATCTGCTTTTGTAGAAGCATTTTCCCAGTGTGTGAGATTTATTCTTTAGAGGGTTGAGCGTTCACTGTAAAATCTCACACACACAGATTCACTCGCATATTTTGAGAGATGTGCGTAATTTCTTAGCGAGTGAATCACAAACCATAATCAGATCCCGTCCAAGCACGAAGACGTTAAACTCTATGTTTGTAGCGTTTCTCACATAGGCGTAAAACAAGTGAGTGACACACAGTTGCGGCTGGTGTGTATTTGTTGAAGATATGAGTTCACCTGGAGCGAGGCTCGGTGACTCATCTTCTAATGGAACCTTCCTGAAGAAGGAAGAAGGGGATATGTAGGAGATTGAGCTACGAACTTCCAGAAACAAATAGCAGTATATTGTATTCTTTTATTTACAGTATTCCGCATACACATTTAATTATTAGCACGCACGCATACACAGTTATCACAAACGCACAGTTAAACAGATTTCTAACTGATGCTTTGTTGTTATTTGAGCTTATATCACTTTAAAATGTTTTAAAGTGCTCTGATGGTATGCGGAAATTATTTCAGCTGATGCTTTGTTGTTATTTGAGCTTATATTATAAAAGACAGGGAGAGTAATAATTTTGGAATTGCAGAGCATTTTTCCAAAAGAACGTGCAGTGATATGTCTTCTGACAAGCTGACACAGATCTTGCGAGATTTGTGTGTATGCCAAGACTTTGAATTCCTTTGTTATTTATCTTTAGTCTTTATTAATTTCAGCAATCGGTTTAAGCATCAATTTCTGTTGCATATTTTTCAAATCATAGCATATTGTTGCATATGGTTGTTCCCAAAATGCTTTTCATTTTCCAAAATCTGTTTTTGTTTTTTTTAAATTCCTGCTGTCACGGTTTTTGGTGTGGCAGTATAGGGAGAGCTTTTTTTAGAATATTTCGGGAAGACCAGATTTCGATCCTTTTTTTATTCCCACGAAAAGGGAGAGAATTGTTGTTTTCATGCATATGTTATTTGAGGTTTTGTGTAAATAAAAAAGGGAGAGATTGATGGATCTGGATAACAGATCCAGATCTGAGTTTTGAATTACACAAAACCTTTTATTGTGTTTCTAACGTTTCTACTAAGTGTGCAGATGTTAGCTGGAAATACAACAAGAGAAGTTGAATCAGATACCGTAGCAGAACAAGAGCTGAAAACAGTAAAACGCGATTTCGGAGGCCTAAACAAAGGAATTTGGCCGAAAAGAAGCTTAGGTCATCAAACTCTCGTTGGACCGTTCCGGAGGGAGTAGCACTGGTCTCTTGCGAAAATATGCAAGTTGGTTCAGATGTGCGCGAAGATGGATCAGCTGGAGCAACTGAAACAGCTGGTGCGCAAAGATAGATCAGCTGGAGAAAAGATAAAGTTCACAGCTGGTTTGGTTTATAACTTAGACGGCAGCTGGATTAGCAATGGAGACGTCGAAAGTTGAGTCATTTGTTCGTAATTAGGCGTAGGCCAAGTTAGACCAGCAGCTGGGATAATCGCTAAGGAGAAGATGGACCAGCTGGAGAGATAAGTTGAACCAGCTTGAATGATAAGAACCAGCTGGAGCGCTAAGGGGATTATAAACCAGCTGCAAGCGCTAAGGTGTACATGTATCAGCTGTTGATGGAAGACAAAGTGGAGTCTGATCAGACGTTGTTTAGTGAAGTCTGATCAGACGTTGATATCTGGACCAGTTGGTGCATGAAGATGTAATTCATATGCTGTCCAGACGATGATAATCATCTGTTGCGCAAACGTAAATGAATCAGACGTCGATGTGAAGAGGAATCTGGAATCAGCGATGATGACATCAGCATTTCTGTTGGAGGAAGCTGTGATCAGCAACGATGACGTCAGCATTTCTTTTGGAAGAAGTTGTGATCAGCAACTATGACGCCAGCAATATCAGCAGACAACTAGATGGATCAGTGATGATGACTTCAATAGTGATGTCATCACAATCAGCAGTGAGCTACAGTCGCATCAGCAGTTACAAAGAAAGAAAATTGAACCAGCTGTAGCGCGAAGAAAAGATGGATTCAGCAGTTGAAAAGATGAATCAGCTGACAACAGAAGCTAACAGTTGTTGATTACATGAAGAAATGCAAAAGCTGATAACAGCGTTGGATCAGGTGCAAGCGAAGCAGTTGACGAATCATATTATGAAGAATTACTAAAGCCGGATGTCAACTGCTGAGCCTAGTTCAAATGTTGAAGATGACAAAAAGCCTGCAAAAGAAAAGGACACAAGGACAACTCCCTGTCGGTACTTTACAGAACATATTTGAACGGGAAGAACTTGTGTCCAACGGATTGAATTTGAACAGAGGCTATTTAAGGGAGAATATTTGAAGGAATAAGATGATGATTCCGTGAGGATTAAAAGAAAGAACGAAACGACGACGCAACATCTCCGAGCTACAGGAATGTTGACCCGCGTTGACATCTACATCTGCTGATCAACCAGCAGGAACACACACGCGATCTACCAGCTGGTACCAGACGCAACATCCAAACGACGTCGCGCCAACTAAACTAAACGCAGTCGTTTTGCCCTCGCTACACGAAAACACTAAAGCACCTACTGATCACAACACGCGCAACCAGACTTCATGCAAACGACGACGTTTCAGGAATCTCGCGCTGAAACACGCTTCTACTGGATTCATCACCGACCAGCTGCTAGCCCACAAAACCAGCTGATACTCGAAAATCTCAAAAACACGAAAACTTCCAGAATTGCTCCAAATGCTATTTCAGACCCAAAAATGTAAACCAAACTCTCGAACAAAGATTTGAACCAACAGAAAACTCCCAAAAACCGATACAATCAACAAACAAATCTTAATACAAATCCAGGTCTCACAGGCAGTGTAGGGAGAGCTTCATTTTAAAATTCATCGGGAAGACCAGATTTCTACCCTTTTTTTATTCCCACAAAAAGGGAGAGAATTGTTGTTTTCATGCATATGTTATTTGAGGTTTTGTGTAAATCAAAAAGGGAGAGATTGATGGATCTGGATAATAGATCCAGATCTGAGTTTTGAATTACACAAAACCTGTTATTGTGTTTCTAACGTTTCTACTAAGTGTGCAGATGTTAGCTGGAAATACAACAAGAGAAGTTGAATCAGATAACGTAGCAGAACAAGAGCTGAAAACAGTAAAGCACGATTTCGGAGGCCTAAACGAATGAATTTGGCCGAAACGCAGCTTAGGTCAATAAACAAAGTTTGATGAGTTGTGCTCGTTGGACCGTTCCGGAGGGAGTAGCACTGGTCTCATGCGAAAATATGTAAGTTGGTTCAGATGTGCGCGAAGATGTATCAGCTGGAGCAACTGAACCAGCTGGTGCGCAAAGATGGATCAGTTGGAGAAAAGATAAATTTCACAGCTGGTTTGATTTATCACTTAGACGGCAGCTAGATTAGCAATGGAGACGTCCAAAGTTTAGTCAGTTGTTCGTAATTAGGCGGAGGCCAAGTTAGACCAGCAGCTATGATAATCGCTAAGGAGAAGATGGACCAGCTGGAGAGATAAGTTGAACCAGCTGGAACGATAAGAACAGTTGGAGCGCTAAGGGGATGATGAACCAGCTGCAAGCGCTAAGGTGTACATGGATCAGCTGTTGATGGAAGCCAAAGTGGAGTCTGATCAGACGTTGTTTAGTGAAGTCTGATCAGACGTTGATATCTGGACCAGCTGGTGCATGAAGATGTAATTCAGATGCTGTCAAGACGATGTTAATCATATGTTGTGCAAACATAAATGAATCAGAAGTCGATGTGAAGAGGAATCTGGAATCAGCGATCATGACGTCAGCATTTCTATTGGAGGAAGCTGTGATCAGCAACGATGTCGTCAGCATTTCTATTGGAAGAAGTTGTGATCAGCAACTATGACGTCAGCAATATCAGCAGACAACTAAATGGATCAGTGATGTCATCACAATCAGCAGTGAGCTACAGTCGCATCAGAAGTTACAAAGAAAGAAAACTGAACCAGCTGTAAGCGCGAAGAAAAGATGGATTCAGCAGTTGAAAAGATGAATCAGCTGACAATGAAGCTAACAATTGTTGAATTATATGTAAGAAAGGTCAAAAGTATGATAACAGTCGTTGATCAGGTACAAGCGAAGCAGTTGACGAATTATATTATGAAGAATTACCAAGGACAACTCCATGTCGGTACTTTACAGAACATATTTGAACGGGAAGACAAGTGTGTCCAACGGATTTAATTGTACAGAGGCTTTATATACAAGATGAATTGAAGGAAGATTTTGACGCTGTGTGATCAATAGACAACAATCAGAAAAAGGAAGGCACAGTGAAAAGAGGGAAGAAAAACATGAAGATGAAGCAGTCGACCATCATTAGAGAGGAGCTTATTGAAGTGTCGACTGCTGAGTCTTCATCAGCTTTTGTAGAAGCATTTCCCAGTGTGTGAGATTTATTCTTTAGAGAGTTGAGCGTTCACTATAAAATCTCACAAACACAGATTCACTCGCATATTTTGAGAGATGTGCGTTATTGCTTAGCGAGTGAATCACAAACCATAATCAGATCCCGTCCAAGCACGAAGACGTTAACTCTGTGTTTGTAGCCTTTCTCACATAGGCGTAAAACAAGTGAGCGACACACAGTTGCGGCTGGTGTGTATTTGTTGAGGATATGAGTTCACCTAGAGCGAGGCTCGGTGACTCATCTTCTAATGGAACCTTCCTGAAGAAGGAAGAAGGGGAAATGTAGGAGATTGATCTCGGAACTTCCAGAAACAAATAGCAGTGTATTGTATTCTTTTATTTACAGTATTCCGCATACGCATTTAATTATTAGCACGCACGCATACACAGTTATCACACATGCATCGTTTTAAACTATTAAGATTCATTTCTGGTGTTTTCCGCATGTTTTTATTACATACCAGATCTGTCTCCGGTGCTCTATTTAATGTTTAAGAACCTTGAGCTATTGTAGCTCCTTTATAGCAGTGCAAAAAGTTTTTATTTATCAGTAGCAGCGCTTGCTTGCATTAATTTCCTATTTTCGGTCCTAACAGTCTGAGATATTGAAAGGGTCCTTAAATTAAAAAGGACTAGAAGTTGTGGTCCTATGGATTTTTGGGCGCTACATTTGGTCTCAAGGGAAAATTCGCTCCTCGTTATGTTGGACCGTATGAGATCTTAGAGAATTGGTCCTTTGGATATTGGCTGTTGTAGCCATCAGATCTGTATTCTTTACGTGATATTTTCATGTGTCTATGTTGAGGAAGTATCAGCCAGATCCGTCGCATGTATTGAGAACTGAAGAGGTAGAGCTAGATCGGACTTTAAGTTATGTGAAATATCCCTTGCAATAGAAAAGAGAAACAACTAAGGAAAAAGACCATTCCTTTGGTGATGGTCCAATGGAGAAAACATGGTAGAGAGGAATCTACGTGAGAACTGGAAGAGAAGATGCAGCGTAGTGGCCGCATCTGTTTGAGTAAGCGGTGTATCAGATTACAGTTGTTTGGGTTGTTTCTTGTTGGTCCCAGTAGATATTTGCTTGTGGGTGTTTTCCAAGTTATCTTGAACTCTTGGTTTTGTTGAGTTTCTGTTCAGATCCGGAGTAGTTAGATTTCGAGGACGAAATCCTATTTTTAATGGGGGAGAGATGTGAGACCCGAAAGTTTACTAAGATTAATTGAGCTAATTAATCGGGTTTAGCATAGACCAGATTTGGCTTGAACAGATCTGGGATGAGCCAGCTTTGAGTTGGTATGCTTGGCTTAGTTATCGGGTCCGTATAAGTCCTTGAAACAGATCTTGAGAGTTGGAGATTTTCCGCGGGAACTTATCAAATGTGAGTGTTGGTCAGTGATGGGTGTTCGCGCTCTGTTGTGGTGATGAGATCTGGCATCGCAGGCGTCCAGAGGTAAGCTAGCGTGTTTCTGTAGCGGATAGCTAAACTACGTCGTTTGGATTAGTTGGAATGACAGCGTTTTGGCTTAGCGGGCGAGACTCAGATGTGAGTAGCGTTGGTCGTCAGATTTCGATAAGATCTGAGTGTTGCGATGCTGGTTAGCATTTCAGATTTGAGTAGCGGGTGACGTGTCCAGATGCGAGAGTGGACTCTGTGCGACGTCGTTTGGGTAAGTTAGGATTTGTTTTGGCGTAGAGCCAGATCTGTTGTTAGATTCAGATCCGAGTGGGAAATCAGTTTTGAGACTTAAGTGTCGGTGGGTTCTGTTCTTCAGATTTGAGCAGATTTGACCTTTAAATAGAGGAATTTTCCTTCGTTCTTTATTATTACAGCTTCGACACTGATAATATTTCCCGATAGCGAACCCTGTCGTGATACCTTAGCTACTGTTCACCGAACCTTATCTTCTCCGATTGCCGACGGTAGAAAACTTCGATTGAAGTAAGAGTGGTAGCGCTGGACTCCTCTTTCTAAGACGCTTCGTTTGGTACCGCTTGTGGAAGCTTGCGTGAACCTGGAAGTGGATAGAGAGACATATCCTTCTGTAGTCTGTTAGCATAAGCGTCGGATTTGGCCTGCCGTTCAGGTAGCTTGTTGGGTAAGCGTTAAGATCCTACCTTGTACTTCGTTTAGAGCCTTCTGTCGTGTTAGAAGGGTAGGACAGATTTGGATGAGCTCGTGGCTCCCAATTCGTAGTTTCTGAGCAACTGTCCCTGAGATTTTGTGCGTTGTTGCTTAGCAGGTTCTCGGATCTATGTTGCTCGGGACTTAGTTGCTGTAATTATAGCTCAGAAGACTTGAGGTACGGATGTGAGCTTGTTTTACAGCTTTGAATTCAGCATGGGTGATTATGCTTGCTGTTGTGTATGCCTTTCATTGTTGTATATATTCTGTGTTGGATATTTTATCTGTTGCATACACGCATTTATCACATTGAGCTCAGATCTGTTTTTCCGTGCTTTGTTTATTGATCTATGCGTACCAGGATGCTTGTTTAGAGTCCGAGCGGATAACTCCCGTCACCCTCATCTCACTGCTAGGATCTGTTAGCCACTATGAGCGGAGTGGGTAGCTCCCACACCTCATGAGTTGGGCAACAGCGGGTTGAGCTTTGTTTTGCATCTGGTACCGTGTGCTGAGACGAGTGGGTAGCTCCCATATACTCACACACCCCGTGGCCACCATTGCTCAGTTGCTCTGTTGATGTCATTGATCTGTTCTTGAGATTCCTTTGTCTCCCTGCCTTCGATTGTAGCCTCATCTCATGCATAGCATTGCATGTTATCTGTTGCTGTCTTATGTTGTTTTTCAGTTTCTCTCCGTACTGGGGTTTGACCCCGTGTCCCTCTGGAGCTGGTGTTGTTTCGTGTGTGTATTTTTCAGGTTTTCCAGGTTACTCGGCTGGTCGTGGAGTTGACCCAGCTGGTGGTGGCCCAGGAGGTGGTTAGAGTGTCCCAGTTAGCGTATAGCATACATGTATCAATACTTTTAGCCGGGGAATGCCCTGTGCTTTATTGTATTCAGTTGTGGTGTTGTTGATTGGTGCTTGATACATGCTTTACTGTTGTACTGTGGCTTTTAGCCGTGTGTATTCTTTTTAAACTGGGATATTTTGAGTATTTCAGTATTTTAAATTATGTATCTTTCAGTCAGGCCGAAAGCGAAAATTTAGCCACTATTTTAAATGCTTCCGCTATTGTTTGCGTGGTTAAACTCTGTGTTTGTGCACAAGGCCTGACAGGGGTTCCGCTCAAAACAACAGATCTCGCATAAAAGACCCACTCACGAACATCCAGATCTGGTCAAAGTTGAAATTATTAAACCGAACTGGTCTACACCAACTCACGAACCGGACCAGTCCACATAGTAACGTTGACCAACACTTGACTTTCGCCAAAAAGACGCGCGCATCTGCTCACTCTCCCCGAACAAATTTAGCTACTCGAATTTGACTGTCACCAAACGACACCGTATCGCTTATACTCAAAACGACATCGTTTTACTTCCGATTCAAGGAAAATTGCTCAAACACTCGAGGGCTATCTCAAATCAGATTCTCGCTAGCGCTAAATTTAGCTACTCGAATTTGACTGTCACCAAACGACACCGTATCGCTTATACTCAAAACGACATCGTTTTACTTCCGATTCAAGGAAAATTGCTCAAACACTCGAGGGCTATCTCAAATCAGATTCTCGCTAGCGCTAACGTTGGAATCCCAATAACTAACTTTCTCCAAGCCACCCGATAGCGACCAACAGTCCAAATCTGATCTGCTCTACCTCAGATCTGAAAATCCAAAATCGCCAACAGAAAATCCAATTCATTCAAATCTAAAAACTCGATAACTAATGTCGCCATTTGTTAATACTCATCTAGATCTGATTAACCGATTAATCACCAATTTAATAAATTTCTAGTCCTCACACACTTGATCACTGAGCTTGTCTATTCATCGGCACTTGAACAATGCACTTGTACTCTGCACTTGATCTGCTCTTGGACTTTTCTGTCCCTATGCGCTGATCACTACACTTCATCTGCTGCTATGGACCTGCTCTTTATATCAAGCTGGTGAACCAGCTTGATGTTCCTTGCAATTCGGATCTCTTCTGTTGTACCAGCTCGGGCGTCCCCTTACTGTTCCAGCATAGATATCTTTAATAGAACCAGCTTAGGCGTCCCTTCACTGTTCCAGTCTGAATATCTTCTAAATCCTCCGGTCTAGTACTGCACATGGAATCTAATATCGTTAGTGAGAAATAAGCAGGTTTTGTGTTAATCAAAATTCAGATTCTGATCTGTAGAAACACATCCAACACATATTGTGTAGTTTTTCTGGATAAACCAGTAAATGAGTGTAGTGAAGATTGAGATCGGGATAAAGGGTGTATAATGAGTTTTTACGGGATTATGAAATTTGATAGTATTTTAGCGTATTCTTCTTAGATTATTTGAGAAACATCTCGTCGTTCGATGTTTCTTGGTATTTGAGGTGTGTTTATTATGATTGTTGAGGGATTGGCATTTCGTTTCATTTTAGTCTTTTTGGACTGAAGACCGTAGGTCTCTCAGCATCTATTGTAACAGGACAGTTTCTTCTTCGAAAAAGGAAGACTATTATATTTTGGGTTTAGTTGAGAAGATAAGAGTCTGAAATAGACTATGTCAATTATGGCAAAGTTCGTACAGGGATCAAATTCATCACCCTGTATATGAACATCCAGAATTAATGATCTAAAATCATAGGGTCTATAAGATCGACTGAAAATGTTTGGCGAACAATTAAAGTAAATCGCCCATCAGGCATGGCCAACCTCAAGCTCAAACACCATCTGAGTTTGTGTCTGCTATCATCTGCAAAATTTCAACTGTAAGTTTTAAAGTTTTCAATTAATAAAATATCAAATTTTAATCGTTCTGTTTATACTTCTTTAACTGCTTTCATTTTTAAAATTATAATTCTTTAACCGCTTTCAATTTTTAAATGATCCTGCTTGGTATGAGAGCCATTGATTTGAAAAGATTTAAGTACCTTCAACTTAGAACGGTTAAGACTTCCATAGTTACACATTGATCTAGTGTCCCATATTACCACACTAAACATCAGAACTAAGGTATAACTATCTTAGTCAAAATGCCTTTAACATTAAGGAACCTTTTATCTTTAGGATCAATCTCTTGATCCCAGAACATAGTTCAAAGCCACGAAACTCATATGCCTATAGATTACTCAAACTAGACTATACCCCAAGAAGACATAGAAAACATATATAAGATAGTTTTAACAGAGCCTTTTCAGTCAAAACTCATGAAGAAACTATGTTTATCCAAGAGGATTCACAGAGTATCGACACATTCTCTTCCCTTTCATAACACATGTCAAACAACAAGAAATATTCTTACTACAGAACTCTTCAATTTTCAAACAAATTATTATGATCCACCATAAAAAACAGCATATCAATTCATTAAAAGAAGAAATTACATATCTCCAAATTGATGAACAACTATCTACACCACAAGTTAAACAAAAGATCAGTAATCTCGAAAAACAAATAACAGAAGAAATCTGTCATCAGCTACCACATGCCTTTTGGGACAGAAAGCGGCATATAGATTCTCTACCTTACGAAAAAGATATTTCTGAAAAAAATATACCAACAAAGCCAGACCTATACAAATTAATCAAGAATTCCTACAACACTGTCTTAATGAAATTCAAGAGTTATTAGCCGAAAAACTCATCCGACCCTCCAAATCACCTTGGAGTTGTTCTGCATTTTATGTTGTCAAACAGGCATGAATTAGAACGCGGTGTACCCAGACTCATCATCAATTACAAGCCCCTAAACAAAGTTTTACAATGGAAAATATATCCCATACCAAATAAAAGAGATTAATTAATAGATTACATTCAGCAAAAATATTCTGCAAATTTGACTTAAAATCTGGATTTCGGCAAATCCAAATTACCGAATCCGATCGCTACAAAACTACCTTCACAGTACCTTTCGGACATTACGAATGGAACTTAATGCCATTTGATCTCAAAAATGCCCCTTCCGAATTTCAACGAATTCTGAAGGATATTTTCAATCCCTATAGCTCTTTTAGTATCTTTTAATAGATGATATCCTGATATTTTCTGAAAATCTTGATAAACACTTCAAACATTTAACACAATTCCTCCAAATTATTAAACAAAATGGACTCATATTATTCCCAAAAGAAATGAAACAATTTCAAACATCTGTCCGGTTTTTAGTACATGACATATCCAAAGGTCTGCTAAAACCAATTCATAGAGTCATACAATTTGCTGAAAAATTCCCCGATCAGATCAAAGATAAGAATCAACTTCAAATTTTTTAGGATGTCTCAATTATATTGCTGGATTCTTCCCTAATCTTAGACAAATTTGTCAACCATTATATGAGAGCCTACAAAAAGATCTGTTTCCTTCGTCCGATATTCATACTAGCATTGTCAAAAGTATAAAAGATAAGGTCCAAACCCTACATTGTATAGGTATCCCTAACCCAACATCATTCATGATCGTTGAATTGGATGTCTCTAACTTAGGCTATGGTGCCTCAAACAATGATTAGATACTCAAGAAAAATTGGTTAGATTTTATTCTGGACTCTGGCTCGGACCAAAAAAGAATTATTCCACAAACAAAAAGAAGATTTTATCTATTGTTTTGTGCATTTCAAAATTCCAAGGCGACCTCTTTAACAAGAAATTTATTTTACATGTTGATCGTAAATCTGCTAAGGAAGTCATTTTTTAAGATGTACAAAACCTTGTTTCAAAACAAATATTTGACACATGGCAGCTATACTTTCTATTTTTGATTTTGATATTGAATTTATCAAAGGGGAAGATAATTCATTTCCTGACTTCCTTACTAGAGAATTTGTACAAGGAAAACAAAATCTGAGTAAGAGAATTTGTACAAGGAAAACAAAATCTTTTTGCAGATGGATCCTTCCAAGCAGAAGCTTCAAACTTCCAAAGATTATGAGATTCCACAGATTTCAAAATCCCTTGTCCAATAAACCCTCAAACTCCTCAAAAATCCCTCAAATAAAGACCTACGGGTCCATTTCCCCCACTTACTTCAAATTAAAACCGATACAATCCCCTTCATAACCTTCCCTAATTACCATACAAATCAGTTCTTGCTTCCCCCTCTTCTAAAATGCCTACTCAATCACAAGCTCAACCCAAAGACGAAATCGAATACGTCACCAAAGCCTGGAATGAATATTTGGGATTCGTCCCATTCACAGAAGTCCATCAAGATGTCAAACAACAAGATTACTTACGCAAAAAATTTAGTCCAGACCATTTTTGGGATACGGACAACCCCCTCAAAACTCAAAAATTTTATGAACTCATCTTGGTTGACACATGGTCAGCTGAGATTGTTCACAAAAAGAATGATAAAAATGAAACTATTTTTTCAAAATGCATCATTAACCAAATCCTCACCAGTACCCAGTGGAGAGGAAATTTTCTATCAAAACAATTTTCAGTTCGTTTCAAACCACAAGAGTTCAATTTTACTAATTACCGGAATGCCTGATATAGGAATTTTTACATTCGTCCTTTCTCTCATTCCTGGTTCATCACTTTTCATAGTGGTTGTGACTCAAATTTCCCTATATGGTTCTACGAGTGGTGGAAGAAAATGGGTTCTGACACTTCCATCCTCCCACCAACAGTCATAGGGTTTAGAATATTTTTCGGAGTCCTCTTGTTATAATAATTTCCAAAAACCTCTCATGTTCCATGCAGAGTTCAAATTTCCATGGATCTTTGCATGGGTTTTGACTTCCAAAAACTTCTTTCTGACCCTGTTCAATTTTCCCTCGTACGTTCTCACCGTATCAAATGGTGGGGAAAATTCCAAAACCCATATTTGTTCAAAAGAGGCAGTCCAACACTTCTTGTCCATGGGTCAAAAAATACACTACTCAAAAGATGACTCCCAAGAACATACCTTCCCTCAGCCGGCCACTTCTACCCAAACATCCACTTCCAAAAATATTCCTGTAAATACCAAAGATGCCCCTGTTGATTTATTACGAAGCATTCAAAAATCAAATCATATTGGCAAGCCAAATTTTTTAAATTTCTAAACCAAAGCTCCGCAAACTCCACCAGATCTGAAGAATCGGTCTCATCCGATCCTATGGATGGTCCGGCTGCCCAGGAACCTTTTGATTTATAGTAAAAAAAAAGAGTACAAAACCATTCGAAAATATTGTCACAGGAAGTTTTCAAGAAGTGGTCGACAGCACCTTTCAAGACCATCTGCTCCGTCTACACCAAGTCCAAAAGTTCAAAAAGCACACCCATCTCAAAAGCAGAAGCAGATTCCATATTTACCCACTATCAACAGCATTAACAAAAGAAGACACAATCTGTGGCAGATAGCTCAAAACGCGTGAAGACTCCATTATCAACCACTACCAAAAGAGGACACTGACATCCCCACAATCGAGAAACTCAAAGGCAAAGTGGCAGACAAATCCAAATTCAAAAAGCAAAAGAAGACAAAGACCAAATATGTAACGTCCCAAAATCCATAGGACCACAATTCTTAGTCCTTTTAATTAAAGGACCTATTTCTAATTTTGAATTTCAGCTTACCCGTTTAATTGCTGGCTGATTTATTATTTTTATATGTTGAACACGGTGCAGAGGTCTGGTCAGCTGTTACGTGAGCACCAGCTGAGTAATTTTCAGAAGTCGAAAATAAAATAATTTTTCGGATGGGAGAATGGTTCTTTTTAAAGGAGAGTATTGCTTTGACAAATTCAAATAGTGATAGGGGACTTTTAATAAATTTTGAGAAGTAGGTGTGGAACACAATGCCTACTCGAGTGTTTTTCCCCTGTTACAAGTCAGACTCCCATGCCTATGGTACGTGTGGACTATAAGTTCATCATTTCAAAATCCATAGGACTACGTATATGAATCTTGTTTATTTTCATTTGGTCGAAATGACAATTTAATTGTTGGCAAAAGCTTATTTTTAATGATTTCAGAAAATAAGATGCATCGCGGCTGGTTCCAGCAGATGACTCCAAGAGCAATACATGAACATGTTTAAATCGATTGAAAATATCTTTAAGGAGGACAAATGATTTCTTTTGAAAAAGGGTTTGGTGTTTTAAAAATTTAAATGATATGAAGGGAATTTTACAAAAATTTGTACAACTTGGTTGAAGTGTGTCATGCTTTGTAAGCATAGCACCTTGCCACTAATCCCTTCCATATTTAAACTTATTTTGAAAGCAAGATCATTATCATTTGCGAAGAAAATCTTTAGTATTCTTCAAAATAAAATACAGAGAAGTTCGTGTGTTGCTCAGGGAGAAGATTCTGCCGGAATTAACCACGGTTGCAAAGCTTTGTTAAGGCAAGTAAAAACTGAATCTTGCTACACCATTTAAATCTTATATTGATTTTATTCATTTTATGGATCTGCTTGTCTGTATGTTTAAGATATGTTGAAATTCATGTTTAAAATGATTTACGCATGATCAAGGAAAGAAATATTGGGTTCAAAATGATGTTTTTATGCTTCTAAGTGTTTTCCAGAAAATATGGTTACTGAGGATTCGAGTTTGATTCAAGTATGTTTATGAATGTTCTTCTTTTCAGTGGTTTGTAATATCAGAATTTGACGCTATTAATCGGATGTTGTTAATCGAATCAGTATAAAGTCTGGTTTGATAGATAACCGCCGATAGCGTAGCTGTGTTTTGATGTTGCAACACCAAGTTTAAAGTCAGCTTTTGGTTTCGATAATTTCTTCCATCAGCTGTTGGTTTTATTGTTCATCAGCTGTTACATCAGTTTTCATAAACAGCCGTTGTATTGTTGAGTCATCAGCAGTTAATTTGTTCATCAGCTGTTAGTTTGTTCATCAGCTGTTGGTTTCATTGTTCATCA
>KV000510.1:4753-29068 GCA_001598015.1 Dorcoceras hygrometricum | reverse complement strand
GGAAATAAAGTTGCACCTTGGCTAACAGCTATAGCTTTTGGCCTAGTGGTAAGCGCTTGATCCTAAGAGAAGGAATCCGGGGTATACACCTGTCTGAACGCCTCATAGAATCTCTCCCAAGTGATCACAGCCCCACTATCACGAAGGATACGAGAAGTACCTCTCCACCAGCGCTGTTCATTGTCTCTCAGCTGCAACACCGCCAGCTTCAGTCTCTTCTCGGGAGCGTACTCCAGAGTATCAAACAACTCCTCCATCTGAGCTAACCAAGCCTCAGCAATCGCACCACCCTCTGCTGCAGAAAACGTCGGAGGGTTAGTCCGCTGAAACCTAGCTAGGACAAACTCCATCTCGCCTATCTGTCTGGTAACATTCTCAACCTGATGAACATCATCATCACTACCTGCCCTAGACTCCTCCACAGTACGTCTAGTCTTCCTACCTCTTCCTCTCCTCGGCGGCATCTAAACAAATCTAGAGCTAATATCTCACAGCAGATATATCACATAGATAGATAAAAGATCACATAAATCAATGAGTCAATAAAAAATAAAATCAAAACTCTGTGCCTAGACTCGAGTGTGATCAAAGGAAATCGAGCTTATCCCAGTTTAAGCTCTGATACCAAAAATGTCAGGCCCCGTGCTAATCTCACAAGATTAGAGCACAATTAAGCATATAATCACGGAAGCGTAAAACAGGGCTTAAAATTTTTTTCGAAATCATTTGGGCCTGAACTCAAAACATACATTCAAAATATTCATAATCAAAATACGAGTTAACTCAAACTCAAACACAACAGGTAACATCAATAATCAAATCATGTATAGATCCCCAATACATAAAAACACGGGGCATCCCCCTGTTCAATACATATCATAATATAACTAGGAATCAAAGGAACGGGGATCGACCAGCTGGCGCTCCACTCTCTCCAGCTTGGTTACCTGAAGATCCTACAAATGGGTAACACAGACCCAAACAACACAAAAGCAGGAAAACAAATACGAGGTCAAGCCTCAGCACGAAGAGCTATCAAACAGCTAATCATGCACATGCTATAAATCAATGCTATGAAATGCATGAAGTCTATCAAAGATCGGATAGCTATACCAGTATATCACCTGGAAAATCATCTCAGTCGAGCTTCTATACCACGCACGGTAAATGAACCAGGGAAATCATCGGTCCATGATATTCCGGCCCGTCAGCCATCACAGCTCTGTGGTATTCCAAAACGACAAGTCAGTCGCTCACCACTCCGATGATAGCGTTGGACTTTTCAGGCACCAGCTTCCTTCTGCTACGTCGATCACGGCAGGATGCACCTAGAACCTCAAATCTGTTAAGGAAACTCAATAATTAACTCATGACTAGTTCAAATCTGAACTTCTCAACAATATTTCTTACGGCCAAGAACCTAACTCCGGTTCTACTTCTAAACAAAGTACTAGCAGTTCATACTAAGCTTAGAACGGCAGGAAATTCTTACCCAGAAGCTTACAACAATCAAAGAACGCTCAATCAGATTTCTCCAGAAATCCTCGTACACCAGCAGCTTCACGTCACTTCCACAAGTTGTTCCACAATCTCTAATGAGTAGCAATCGAAAGAGCAACTCACAAGGAACCCAGCGCCACCAAAATCATCGAAAGCAAAGGCTGGAATCAACAGAAATCTAGGGAAGAAATGTTCGGCTGAACAGTAGTTAGAACGAGGGTTTGAAATTGGAGATAAGAAATATCGGGTTCCAAATAATTCTAAGTGTCGATCAACACTTATCTATATATATCTCAATCCACCAGCTGATTCTCACCAAAATCAGCAGACATAGAAACAGTAGGTATCTTACAACAGACACCAGCCTTTGCTCACAACAGATATCAGCTCTTCCTATCAACGAAACCAGCAGCAACCATCAGACATTATCAAAGAAACATCAAAACGACGCCGCATCAACTAATCAAAACGACACTGCATCGCTCCAGCCGCTGACAACAGATTCCTTGCAAAACAACCAACGAATGGTCTCGCGAAATAAATCCAGACGACGTAAAGGGACACGTCATCTTTGCTGCCAACAGCTGGACAAAAGCGTTACACTCAAAACACTACGTTTCAACTTATCAATACGACGTCGTGTTGCTCCCACGACTGGTTCCTCAAACCAGCATTTGGTCACTCAGCTGGAACAATTTCTCATAACGCAACAGCTGATAGCGCTATAATTCAGTAGTCAACACCAAAATATTTACCAACACGTGTCGCTTTCTCGTTATTCCTCCCGCTCAATGCAACTGCTGCCATTAGATACCTTTCCAAGCGCAACTACTGAATAGCGAAACACAAGCACAACTACTGCTTCAAATTTCACCAGCTATGAGCTACAGTACCGTTGAATTGCGTTGACGTCTGGAATGAACTACGTCTGGTTCCTTGTATTAGCGCCACAGCTGGATTCTAACATCTGCATTATATTGGAATCAGATTTCTCTCAAAAAACCCTCAAAATCCATGCGACTAATCCCAAATCAATTCGATTAATCACTAATCTAAAATCTGATTCCTCACAGACAGCTGAAACGACAATCCTTCCAGCAGAAAGACCGTAGACAATCCAAGAGGCCAAACAACCAGCAAGGGTCTCAAGGAAAAGGACCAATAGCTGCACAACTTGTCTCTGCTGTTCCCAAATTTGGAAATAAGCTAGCATGTCCAAATTGCAAGAAGAATCACTCTGGTCAGTGTTTTTTTGGTCAAGAAGGTTGTTATACGTGCGGCAATACGGGTCATTTCTCTATGAATTTCCCCCAGAAAAACAACTCATCACAAGTAGGGCATATGTGATGACAGCAGAACAAGCTCCAGCAGATACTACGGTTGTGACTGGTAAGATTGTTGTCGCTAGTATGTTTACCCTAGCATTGTTAGATTCTGGTGCAACTCATTCCTTTGTATCAGAGATATTTGCTATGAATTTACCAGTAAAACCAGAAGTTGTAGAAGTAGGATTTTGCATTCAGATTCCTTCAGGAGGAAGTATAGTTACCAGTCATGTTATTCGAAATATAGAACTTAAGCTTCAAGGAATATTTTCTATGCAGATTTGGTAGTATTGCCACTGGTTGAGTTTGATTTAATATTGGAAATATATTGGTTAACTAAGTACGGAACCGTTATAGATTTTAATCAGAGGAAGGTTAAGATTAAATTACCAGTTGGAATTCCTTCCTATTCAAAGCTGACAGATTTGATAACACACCTAAGATAATATCAGCTTTGAAAGCCCAGCAGTGTTTAAGAGATGGATGCCAAGGATACTTAGTAAGTGCTATGTCAATAGTACAAGATGCTAAGATTAATTTGGAGGACGTAGAAATAGTGAATGAGTTTCCAGATGTCTTCCCAGAAGATATCTCAGGTCTTCCTCCAGAGCGAGAACTAGAATTTTCTATTGTTTTAGTACCAGAAGCTGCCCCAGTTTCCAAGCCTCCGTACGGACTTGCCCCTAAGGAAATGCAGGAGTTAAAAGAACAGATCCAAGATTTATTGGATAAAGGTTTCATCAGACCTAGTACTTCACCGTGGGGAGCTCCGGTGTTGTTCGTAAAGAAGAAATATGAAAGTATGCGTTTTGTGCATAAATTATAGAGAACTGAATAAGTTAACAGTTAGGAATAAGTACCCTCTTCCTAGAATATATGACTTATCCGATCAGTTACGAGGAGCTGTCGTATTTTTGAAGATCGACCTCAGATCTGGATACCATCAGCTACGAGTTAAGGAAGCAGACGTGTATAAAACAGCTTTCAAAACCAGATATGGCCATTATGAGTTTTTAGTTATGCCCTTTGGATTAACTAATGCGCCATCAGTGTTTATGGATCTGATGAATAGTGTATTTCAACCTTTTCTAGACAGATTCTATATCGTGTTTATAGATGATATACTCATTTACTCTAAGAGCAGATGTGAACACATAGAGCATATTAGAGAAATTTTGCAGATTCTGAGAACTAAGAATTTTATTGCTAAGTTTAGTAAATGCGAATTTTGGATTGAAAAAGTTATATTTCTTGGTCATATCATTGCAAAGAATAGGATAGAAGTAGATCCTTGTAAGGTAGAAGCGGTTCGAGAATGACCTATACCTAAGTGTGTAACTGAGGTTCGTAGTTTCTTAGGACTTGCAGGTTATTACAGAAGATTTATAGAGGGAATTTCTAAGATAGTTGTCTTTTAACGTCATTGACTAAGAAGAATGTTAAGTATGATTGGACTCAAGAATTCCAGTCCAGTTTTGAGAAATTAAAGTTGGCATTAATAGAAACCCCTGTTTTGACGTTACCGTCGGGGAATGGAAATTTTGTGATTTATACAGATGCATTGAAGATAGGACTAGGAGTTGTTTTTATGCAAGATAAGAAATTAATTGCTTATGCTTCCAGACAGTTGAAGATTCATGAGAAGAATTATCCTACGCATGACTTAGAATTAGCAGCAGTGGTTTTCGCATTAAAGATTTGGAGACATTATCTTTATGGAGAGAAATGCGAAATCTTTACTGATCACAAGAGCCTTAAATATTTCTTTACCCTGAAAGAGCTTAACATGAGACAAAGAAGATGGCTCAAACTGGTTAAAGATTATGATTGTGTGATCAACTATCACTCAGGTAAAGCTAAAGTAGTAGCAGATGCGTTAAGTAGAAGAAACGTGGGTTTAGCTCAGATCTCAGTTCAGATTCCATTAGCGATAGAGATTAATAGATTTGAATTGGGAATAATCACAAAAGAGAATGCTGCTAAGCTATCAGTTCTTACGATCTAGTCTACTTTGAAAGATCGTATTCGAGAGAGTCAAGCAAGGGACGAACAATTACAGAAATGGAAGAAGCAAGACGAAGACAGAGGAGGAAATCTTTATACAATAGAAGGGGGAATTGTGAAATACCAGAATAGGTTGTGGGTACCGCGTACAGATGAGTTGCGCAAAGAGATTATGAATGAAGCCCATAACTCACTGTATTCAATTCAACCAGAAGGAACAAAGAGGTATAGAGATTTGCGACACCTGTTTTGGTGGCCAGGGATGAATCGTGATATCTGTAATTTCGTTTCAGAAAGTTTAACATGCCAACAAGTGAAAGCAGAGCATCAAAGACCAACTGGAATGTTAAAACCTCTCCCTATACCAGTATGGAAATGGGATAACATAGCGATGGATTTCGTTGTAGGATTACCAAGAACAGTTCATGGATTCAATGCTATATGGGTTATCATTGATAGATTAACCAAGTCAGCGCATTTTATACCTGTTAAGACAACATACGATTTGAATAAGTATGCTGAATTTTATGTTAAAGAAATAGTTAGAATCCATGGAATTCCAAGTTCTATAGTATCAGATCGAGATCCCAGATTTACTTCTAGGTTCTGGAAAAGTTTACATAAAGCTTTGGATCTAAATTAACCTTCAGTAAAGCGTTCCATCCTCAAACAAATGGACAGTCGGAAAGAGTTATCCAAATACTGGAGGATTTATTACGTGCGTGTGTTCTTGACTTTGCAGGTAGTTGGGATTCTAAATTACCCTTAATTGAGTTCGCCTATAACAATAGTTACCAAGCTACAATATAAATGGCACCATACGAAGATCTGTATGGTAGAAAATGTAGGTCACTGATTCATTGGGATGATGTATGTGAAAGAACAGAGATAGGACCAGACATTATAGAACAGAATTCTGAAGCCATTAAGAGAATACGTGATCGAATTAAGACAAAACAAAGTAGACAGAAGAGTTACGCAGATATTCATCGCCGAGATCTGAATTTTGAAATAGGAGATCATGTGTTCCTAAAAGTAGCACCGATGAGGGTGTTATGAGATTTGGAAGAAAAGGAAAGCTGAGTCCCATATTTGTTGGACCATTTCAGATTCTGGAAAGAATTGGGACTTTAGCTGATCGATTATATTTTCCTCTAGAAATGTCAGCGGTCCATAATGTGTTTCACATTTCAGCGTTGAGGAAATACGTTGCAAATGCTTCACATGTACTTAGACATGAACCTATCCAGTTATCACCATATTTGACTTACGAGGAGGTTCCAAGGAAGATTATTTCTAGAGAGAATCGTAAGTTAAGGAATAGGACTATCCCTATGATTAAGATTCAGTGGGCAAACCACTCAGAAAGAGAAGCTACGTGGGAAGTCGAATCTGATATACAGAAAAGCTACCCAGATCTCTTTAAGTAAGTAATTTCGGGGACGAAATTCATTTAAGGAGGGTAGAATTGTAACGCCCAGAAATTTTTATAGACCGCAATTAGAAAGTTATAAAACTTGAGGGATTAAATGGAAATGCTAAAATTACTCAGCTTACAATTTAGTTGAATTCAGCTTTCGTTTTTTATCAAGTTGAGTTTCACCTTTGTAGTTGCGTGAAATCAGCTTTCACTATTACGTTGAGTTGAGTTCAGATTTGAGCTTTTTGCTTTAATCAGTTCCTGCCTTGGTTGAATTGATTTCAGTCATGAGAATGCAATTGCAGCTGCTGCGTGGTTGATCCTACTAGCCAACTGAATCCTTCATTTTTAACTAAAATAGTTCGGGTTTCAATTATGCATCAGATTTCTCTTTGAAATACAGTAACGCTTTTAAAAGACTTTCTGAACATATTGATTGAACGTGTTTCTTTCTTAGGCATTCTAATTCATATATATATAGGGTGTTAGACGCATTATGCATCATTATTTACAAACCAAAACATTTCCCAAAATCAAGCGGTGCTTTATGTGAAGAAGCCGAACAAAACATTTCAAAGCTTTTTCGGAGGAGACAAGCGGTGTGTAGGTGATTGCCAGGCTTCATCTGTAATTGTGTTACAGAATTCAGGCAAGTAAACTCTATTTCTTGCTACACTCATGAAAGCATATATTCAGTTTTGTATACATGTTTGTGTGTTTTAAAGATTTGAATATATACACGGCTGTTCTTCAAAGAAAAGAAAAGTTCGTGTTCTATTTTATGAAGAAGTATGTGTTTATTGTATTTCTATTCAGAAAAGGATTTTAGAACGTGGTTGATGATGTTCTTCCAGTTAGTTCTTGAGTTTTCTAAAAGATTTTCATCGAAGTAGCTAACAAGTAGCTTATTCGATCATTTTCAGAAATTTCTTGAGATCTTTTGATTCTTCAGTCTGAGGTTGTTCCATTGTCGTTCATGTTTATTCTTATAGTTAAATCTGAAATCTAGTTCTTAAACAAAAAGCTGATTTTACTATGTTGAATAAACTCTAAAGCGTGATGTTTAGATGTAGCGTTAAGTCTATGTTCAGATGCCAGTTTGTTTCACATCTGAATTGGGTCAGATCCTTCACTGTTGATTATTTCACTACTGAGTTGACCATTTGACATCTGACCTATCCACAATCTCATAAGGTCAAACATAACGAGGAGCTAACTTTTCCCTGAAACCAAATCTCATAACAATTCTAAAAGGAGAAACTTTCAGGAAAACCGGATCTCCAACCTGAAATTCCAAAGGCCTAAGCCTTCTGTTCGCATAGCTGGCTTGGCGATCTTGTGCAGCTTTCATACGCTGGCGAATCAGATCTACTTGACGATCCAGTGTGCCCCTTCAAATGGAAAGGGACAAGATTATATTTGAGAGAAAATGTAATCCCTTTCCCAGGAAGGATCAGAGTTCCAGACTGACGGGTCTGTAGTTCCATTCACCTAGATAGGATTATCCCAGCCCCTGATATCATATGAGAGTTTGATCAAACGACTGGAACCACTGAGCAAGTGTCTAATTCATAATTACCAGAAAAGAAAAGAAAGAGCGCAAGTGTGATTTTAATCACAGCTCTGCAGAAAGTTTAAAGATGTTTCTTTTTAAAAGTAAAGAAAACGTTTTCAGAACTTGGTTATGTTTATGCTTCAGTTCATTCATATTTCACAGTTATCGTTTTTAGCTTATTTATTTATTAAGCTATTCAGATTCAGATTCCAGTACAGTATTAGATATCGTTTGCTTGAGTTATGTGCCTTTGATATTCCAGTTTTTACCTGCTGAGCCCATAGGCTCACTAGTTTTCATTGAGTGCAGGTAATGAGTAGTAGGGAGCTGGATGGTGTTGAGCTGAACGAAAAGTTGTGTTTATCGTGGACATCAGTTCCGTTGTTCTTTCAGATTTTGTTGTACAGAACTGTTGTTATAGTTTTGTATAATAATCAATTTCTAGTTTCTTTAATTTGAAGAAATCTGTATAGACTTCTTGTATAAGGATGTATGCATTTTTGTCTGGACACCTGTTAGATTTTGTACCAGTTCCGCATACGTTATTGTTCAGCTTTGCTTATATTTCTGCGTTTGTGAGTTGCGTTTATTTGCAATTCAGTCCAACTTTTAGTAGCGACTTTTATGTTTAATAAGTTCGAAAATTTTGGGTCTTTCAATTTGAACCCCAAACTTCTGAATTTCCTTTAAGAAAAGTCGGTTCGCTACATGAATCCTTAGTAGACCCAAGCTGGGTAGATATAATACAGGAAGAACTTAATCAGTTTAACAGAAACAACGTATGGAAACTTGTACCTAGACCTTCTACCCATTCAGTGATAGGAACTAGATGGGTCTTTAGGAATAAACTAAACGAAGATGTCGTAGTAACAAGAAACAAAGCTATACTAGTTGCTCAGGGCTTTAGGCAAATGGAAGGCATAGATTTTAATGAAACCTTTGCACTTGTAGCTAGATTATAAGCTATTCGCATGTTCTTAGCATATGCTGCATTTAAAGATTTTAAAGTTTTTCAAATGGATGTTAAAAGCGCATTTCTTAATGGTATCTTAACTGAGGAAGTGTATGTTGCACAACCTCCTGGCTTCGTAAATCATACATATCCAGATTATGTTTATAAATTGGATAAAGCTCTATATGGGTTGAAGCAAGCACCCAGAGCTTGGTATGATACACTGTCTAAATTTCTAATTGATCATGATTCCACAATAGGCATAGTGGATAAGACTCTATTTAAATTTGTAAGCTGATCGTGTTCTGTTAGTTAAGATTTACGTTGATGAAATCATATTTGGGTCAACTAACCTCAAGCTAGGTCAAAGGTTTTCTAAGCTGATCCAGGACAAATTTGAGATGAGAATGATGGGAGAGCTGACATTCTTTCTAGGATTACAAGTTAGAACTGGAAAATGGAATTTCATTAACCAAGCCAAATATACGCAAGAACTGCTGAAGAAATTTGGCATTGACAACTGTCCAGCAGCAGCGACCCCAATGAGCTCATCAATAAAGCTGGACAAAGACGAAGCTGGTACTGCCATTGAGGTATCTTTATATCGTGGTATAATTGGCTACCTTCTTTACTTAACTGCTATCAGACCAGACATCATGTTTGATGTCCGTATGTGTGCTAGATTTCAAGCAGAGCCTAAACTTTCAGGCCTAGTCCTGACATCAGAGATCAAACACGCAGAAACAAGCGGAAGCAACAAAAAAAGTGGTTAAAATTTTTGCTTTTGGCCTGACTGAAAGATAACATAATTTAAAATACAAGATACTTAAAATAATCCCAATTTATGAATCCACAATAGCACAAATATTCAAGTACAACAAATGCCCAACGGCTGAATACAACACAAGTACTAAGAGACTGACAGCTATATAGATCTAAGCATCACCCGGGACATCCCACCCACGGTGATACCAGTGCATATAGATAATATACATAACTGGGACTTCAACAGCTGACACAGTTTTCTGCTAAGAATGGTTATGGCCAATAGTGTGTACAAGCACACGGGATTACCCGCTCATCTTATACCATACCTTAATACCAGATGCATCAACAACTCAACCTGCTGTTGCCCAACCCCATGAAATGTGGTAGGTTAACCACTCGGCGCATGAGGGCTAACAGACCAGCAGGGAGATGAGAGTGCCGGTATTGCCGCTCAACCCTCGCAATCCTGGTAAGAAAACAGAGCAACAACAAAGCGCGGCTAAAACAGCTCAAATGGAAATGATCATGCGTATGCAATGCAACAGCTGAACAGCATATAAAACAACAAGCAATACACACACAACAATCAAACATAATATCCATGCCAATTCCAGCCATAATATAAGCTCAACATCCGTACCTCACCAGTTTCTGAGCTATATTACCACACACAACTGCTACAATCAAATCCGAGAAACACAGATCTGTCACCTGCCATATCAACACAAGCCACTGCTAAAAAGCCGAAACATAAAATAACAGCAGCTGGGAGCTACAACTCCACCAGCGCTCATCTACCTTCCTAACTCAACGGAAAGCTCTAACAAAGCTTAAAGGTAGCATCTTTACTTACCCCAACGAAACTACTGGCACGGCAGGGAACGCTTATGCTAGCAAACTACATAAGGGAGGTGTCTTAGCGATCATGCGATCCTCTTCCAGCTCCTCCAAGCTTTCTAAAGAGGTATAGAACGAAGCGCCTTAGCGAGAGGGGTCCAACGCTACCACTCTCACTCTCGTCGGAGTTGTCTACCACCGAAATTTAGGACGGACAAAGTTACTGTGAACAGTAACTAGGGTTCACGACAAGATTTGCTATCGGGAAATATTTATAAGTATGGGATCTATTAAACAATCAAAGACCAAGTCTTCTCTTAAATACACTACTAAATCAGCAGATAGAAACAGGAACAGATCCACCGACAAAATACAGTTGTCACAACTAATATTCCCAACCAGCAGGAATCTCGCATCAGCTTTTGCCTATCGTTAATATATTAACCAGCAGTTGAATCTTTCAAAAAATGCTAAGACTAAACGGCGTCGCACCAACTTAACCAAACGACTTCGTAGAGGAACACGTCACCTTGCTACCAATAGCTGATTCACAAACCAACAGTCACAATGCATGGGATCTCTCAACAGCTAATGTCTATCACAACCAACAGCTGTTACGAAGCACTTCACTCAAAACGCTGTCGTTCCAACTTACGACAAGATTTGCTATCGGGAAATATTTATAAGTATGGGATCTATTAAACAATCAAAGACCAAGTCTTCTCTTAAATACACTACTAAATCAGCAGATAGAAACAGGAACAGATCCACCGACAAAATCAGTTGTCACAACTAATATTCCCAACCAGCAGGAATCTCGCATCAGCTTTTGCCTATCGTTAATATATTAACCAACAGTTGAATCTTTCAAAAAATGCTAAGACTAAACGGCGTCGCACCAACTTAACCAAACGACTTCGTAGAGGAACACGTCACCTTGCTACCAATAGCTGATTCACAAACCAGCAGTCACAACGCATGAGATCTCTCAACAGCTGATGTCTATCATAACCAATAGCTGATACAAAGCTCTCCACTCAAAACACTGTCATTTCAACTTGTCTAAACAACTTAGTTTCGCTACCCGCTATGAAACACGATAACGAAACCAACTGCTGGTTCCTGCTCACAAAACGTCGTCGCTTCAAAGTCCCTTAGTGCTCTCTGCTGATCATCGCAACTAATATACCAACAGCTGATTACTCGCTACAGCTGGGTACGCGCTAATACACCAACGACTGAAATCCACATCAGCATTGCTGCTTCCTACCAACACGCAACGTCTGAAATATGAACAACTGACCCGATCACTCAACGGTTGATCCCACTACTACTGTTTCTGATTCCAACACCTAGGCAAAATCGATGTCTACGCCAAGAACATCGACCAACATCTGATTGTGAAATCACAGGTCTCACATAAACAGTCGCACTATATTGCTGTAAAACAGATCTTGAAATATTTAAAAGAAACTTACAATGTGGGTCTTTGGTATCCCGAAGACTCAAGCTTTCAACTAATTGGTTATAGTGATGCAGACTACGCAGGATGCAGGGTTGATCGTAGGAACACAAGCGGTACTTGTCAATTCTTAGGAGATCGATTGATTTCCTAGTTCAGTAAGAAGCAAACTTCTATTGCAACGTCCACATTTGAAGCAGAGTACTTAGCGGTTGGAATCTGTTGTGCTCATATCTTATGGATACAACACCAGCTTAAGGACTATGGCATTGATGTTTCTGAAGATCCTATTCTCTGTGACAACACCAGGGCTATTGCTATCACTCAAAATCCTGTACTCCATTAAAGAAGGAAGCATATTTACATCAGGCATCACTTTATAAGAGACCATGTACTCAAGAAGGACGTCAGGGTTGAGTATGTGTTGACTGACCAGCAAGAAGCTGACATCTTCACTAAGCCTCTGCCAGACGCTAAGTTTTCTTATTTTAGAAATCTGTTGTGTCTCTTAGAACTGTCTTGATTGTCTCTGCGCTAACAATCTGCAGGTTTAGCAACTTTCTGTGTTTATCAGGACTGAGTCTACTGTTCAGGGGGAACATCGTGGAATTTAGGTTTAATAAAATATCAGACTTGGGAGGTCTCAGTTTTAGGGGGAACGAGATATCTGAATTAATAAGTGCTGAGTCAACTGAATATGTGAGATCTGGATACGATCAGATGTCATGTATACACAGCTGATACTTATCCATGATCAGATTCACAATACCCCTGCTGACACATAAAACATATCTTAAGGTTGTGACGTGTTAAGTATTTGGCGCTAGTTATCTATTTACCTTTTCACCCTCGCGGTAAAAATTTGAAATCATTTTAAAAATATTCTTCTTATTTCGCAATATTGTCAAAATCTTTTCAAAATCATTTTACAATATTTTCAAAATATTATTTGTGCCATTGGATGATTGACACGTGGTTGTCATCATGCGAAACGTCACATCCACATTTTCTCTCTGACGTGTTAAGTATTTGGCGCTAGTTATCTATTTACCTTTTCACCCTCGCGGTAAAAATTTGAAATCATTTTAAAAATATTCTTCTTATTTCGCAATATTGTCAAAATCTTTTCAAAATCATTTTACAATATTTTCAAAATATTATTTGTGCCATTGGATGATTGACACGTGGTTGTCATCATGCGAAACGTCACATCCACATTTTCTCTCTTTTACCTTTTCACATTATTCGTTTATATTACCGCGCCTCCTTTTACTCTAACTCTTACCTTACGCATATCTATTCTCTAGAATTTCTGTGTTCTTGCTTTCTGTGTGATATTTTTAAGCCGTATACTTCTTCAACCAATCTTAAGTAATGGCATCTTCTCTCATTAGCAACACCAACCAAGTCTACTTTGCCTCTGTCCTCGCCATGGACAACGCAGGTATGGTGGCTATGTTTGAAGCCCTAGTGACATCTGTTCTTAATGGGTTTCTGGGTTGTTTGTCGGACATTTATGAAGCCGCTCTGGTCGAGTTCTTTCAAAATGCTTCGGTAAGGGATGGTCAAGTTATCAGTACTGTTCAAGGGAAACTCGTGGAAATTTCAGAGGAAGTGTTTGCAATGACCTTTCTGTTGTCGGTGGAAGGACTGATGGATTTGAATGAGGTTCCGAAGGATTTGGCATTTGATGCAAGGAGTTTTTCTCTTTTAATGGTGAGCAGTTGAGCAATTCCTACAAAAAGCGAGAAATGAAGTTTGAGTTCAGGCAGTTGTGTGATGTTTTGGAAAATTCGGTAACTGTGAAGGCCGTGTCATTCGATGCGGTCACAGATGAACGATTTTTTATGATGACTGCTATGTATGGTGGAATTAAGGTCAACTGGGGCCGACTGTTATTTAACATCTTCAAAGATATGGTGACGCCTGGATCTAGACAAGCCAAGGGCTATGCTGTACAAATTTGTATTTTGCTGAAAAATGTACAGACTTGGAGTTGGGCGATTCCAAGGAGTTCCCTCCTCTCAAAATTTTGACTGCCAAAACTGTTGGCAGGTACATTGCTATCAATGAAAAGGTTGGTGTAGAAGAGGTGGAGGATGTATCCAGAGTGAGGAAGAAACCGGCGAAGAAGGTCGCGTCGAAGAAGCGATCAGCTGCTATGTATGAGGCCCCTGTTGTCAAGAATAAAAGGACATCTTCTAGAAAATCTGTGTCCAAATAAAAACATCTGGCTATCGTATCAATAGCACTAGATGCTGAACCAATTCAAACTGTTGATCCTACTTCTTCTATGCCAGTTGTTCATCCTCTTGCGCCTAAGCGCAAAGCACCAAAGAGAAAGCTGAGGCTGACCGCTGGTTCTGATGATGAAAGTGTTGCAAAGGAACAAGCTGTGGAAGATGTTGTGTTGCAACAGGAGACAACAACATCTGTTGATGATGTCGATAACATTATCTTAAGGGTGATTGCTGAATCCACTCAAATTGAATCAGGTGTCATGGAACCAGAGGTTACTGGGGAAATAGTAACAGGAACAGACTTTGAGGAACAAGTGGAACCTAGGTCTGAAGATATAATCGTAGAGACTTCTGACGAATCTATGTATATCGAGGATCTCTTGAAACAGATTCCGGGTGATGCCCTGCTGCCATCTGTGCTTGCTGTAGAACCTACAAGGATAAAGTTTAGCAATGGCATTTCTATTCCATGAGTTGCAGAGGGAGACTTTGATAGGATCAGTATGGCTCGAAATACAGGCCTAGGAGTTCAGAAGGGGGGGGTTGCATGAACTCCTTGGTATTTTTTAAATATTTTCAAAACCTTTAAAACGATTTTTACAAGCACCCACTTAACTTAAATCCGATTTACCAGTTTTAAGGTCTCTCAGTTATAATGCTGATTTCTTGGCTAACAGTAAATATGCGGAAATAAGCCAACAATCAGTGAACAGTTAAAGCAATAAGTAAATGAAGTAATGTAAAAGAGTAGGGTGAAGAATTTGTTTATGGAAGTTCGGATATCAATATCCTACGTCTCCCCTTCTTCCTTTTCAGGAAGGTTCCACTAGAAGATTTGATGTTTACATCCTCTGTAACCACCCAGTCACCGAGCCTCTCTCTAGGTGAACTCCTAGCAACTCCAATCAACAATCAAGCAGATGCAACTTCTGAATAAAACACTTAGTATTTTTATCAAATGTTGTGTGGCACGTTTGTTATAAACTCAACAATGAATATAACAATGGAATAAAAGTCTAATGAGTGTTGTAAATCTTGAAGGTAATATCTGTGAAAGCTTGAACAGTGAAGTGTTCTTTGAGATTAGTATACTGGACTTAGAACAATTTTGCGATGAAAGCGTCCAGTGAATGTATGAGCTTTTTCGTGAATAATAGCGTCAAAGCAATAACCTCAAGAACAATGGAGAATGGCAGAGAATCAGAGAGAGCGAGTAAGCGAGATAACCAGAGAGCTTCTTCAATTCAAAAATCCCGCTATTTATACCCTTTTCTCTCAACGGTCATTAGAGTCTTGCCAAGAAAACAAAATCCCTTTGAATATCTGTCCATTTCATATCCTGCTCCACTCAAGGTAAATTGCGCTTCGTCAGAGGCAAATTGTCGTTATACCATATTTGTGCAAACACCGTATAACGTCCTCTGTATACTGTGTACTATTTACCCAAAGTAGTACTGACAGTGTCTCCTTAATTCTAGACAATTGTACGATTCAATCTTCACCATTGATTATTTCCAATTTGAATATATGATCGCTTTTGAATCTGAGCGTTGATTGCGCCTGAAATCTCTTTTCGTTAATACAGTTCTTTCTTTCCTAAAGAAGAAGACTATCTTAGTGCTGATTAGCTGTCACAGCTGAATGTATCAACATCTGAAATAGATAAAGACAACTGAGAATTGCAGCATCTAAATGCAAGGACTGAATGTAGCAACTGATACTATTTCGATATCTGAAAGCTCTGTTAACCCAAAATCCGAATAGATACTGTTTACGACTGAGATACTCGAAACTGGAACAATAGATCACAAACCGTTACTCAAGAGTGAATGCCCTATGCTTTAATCAATAGATCTTCCACTGGAGCTCACTTCTGAATGCACTGTTCCCGAAATCTGAACTGATCCAAAAGGCCAAAGCTGTTTCAAAACATCGACCTGTCAGCAAATAATGACGTAACATCTTCTGAACATAATTATACTGAATGACGTCACTACTTCTGTAAATCAATTAGCTATATGATAGTCGACCCAACATCTGAATCAAGCGTAACTGTAAATGACTACAACTTACTGACTGTCCAGATGTTACTTATAATTCAGTATTTGTCGTATTTCTGTTATCACCAAAACTAATAAATTATACCTTAACAATTTTCCCCTTTTTGGTGATGACAAAACTTAGCAGCCTTATGACTTATATAGATAGGAAAAAATAAATTGCGCAAAGTGTGCTGAAATATTTATATTATCTCTTAACTGAACGATGTACAAGAAATTTGTACAGAAACTGAAAGAAAGAAAATCTAAAACTGATTCTTCCCATATAACCATCATTCAGCGTTCTTTTTATACGGTCCACCAGAACCACTGCTACCAGATCCCTTTTTCGTTGAAGAGTCCTTTCTATCATCTCTTCGGCCACTTCCACCAGAACCGCCTCCACCACCTCCTCTGCTTGCATTAACCTCACTTGGTCTATTTTGATCATCAGGAGGCGGTTGAGGTCGGAGGCTGCTACTTCCTTCCCCCTTTTTGTCATTACCACGATTAATATAGGCAACAAGTTCACCCAACTGAGAGGAAAGATTGTTATAATTTTCCTGTGCCTGTGCACGGAAATCCAGCTGTTCGCTTCGAAGAGTAGCAAGCCTTTCATCCATGTCTTTTATGATAGCCTTTTGCTCTTTTGCATCTTTGTCTTCTCGTGTAAATTCAATATTGGAAAAATCAAATACCTCATCATCAGATGTTTGATCAGCCATGAGACAGTGAACTTCCTCATGTTCACTATCGCTGGATGAGGAGTTGCTGGATGTAGAATCTGAATCGATGTCAGCCCAGTTCCTGTTGCTTTCCTCAGCAACCAGTACTTTGCGATCATTATTGCGGCTGGTTCTTTTATCACCTCTTGTCCTCATCCTCCTATATTTTGATCTTTCCTTGGATCTTTCATCTGTCTTCTCATCCCTTCTGTATCTATCCTCCTTCTTTTCATCTCTTTTGTATCTATCCTCCTTCTTTGGCCTGTTGCAATCAGCTGCAAAGTGCCATGGACGTCCACAATTAAAACAGTTCATATCAGTTGTAACTTTATCATTTTTATGGACATTATTATAAGAAGTAGAAGGATTGTAGGATCTCCTCAGGTATTTCCCAAACTTCTAAACAAAGAGGGACATGACGTCGTTTCTGAGTTGATCAGCTGTCTTGCTAGTGCTTGTAGAGCATTGTTCAGATGTTGTTGCCGCAAATGCTTTGATTGGTTGAGATGTTGAGGGTCCAGCATCAGATCTTGTGTCCAGTTCAAACTCATAAGCTTTGAGATTTGCAAAGAGATCATGCATCTCCAGTTTGTTCAGATATTTAGATTCCCTCATCGCCATTGTCTTCACATCCCACTCTCTGGGCAGCGCTCTCATCACCTTCAATGCCAACTCACGGTTGTTGTATTCTTTACCCAAACTGGTAAGCTCTATTACAACAGCACTGAAGCGCTCATCAAACTCTGTCATAGTCTCTCCATCTTTCATCTTAATAGACTCATACTTCTGCTGAGCAATAGTCAGCTTGTTCTCTTTTGTCTCATCATTTCCTTCACATATTTGTGTCAGCTTTTCCCAAATATCTTTTGCTGTGGCACATGTTTTTATCTTGCTGAACATGTTGGGGCTCGCCATTAGATATAGCAAATGCCAAGTTTGGCTTCATAATTTTCATCGGCCCTTCTGTGATAACTGACCACATGTCATCATCCTGAGCAGCCAGATGCGCTTGCATGCGAAGCTTCCAGTCATCGTAATCCTCCTTGGAAAACATAGGAATTTTGTTGTGAGAAGTAGACATTTTAAAATATGATAAACACAAGAAACAAACTGTTCAATAACTGAGATGCGCAAGCTCTGATACCAATTGATAGGATTAATATGGCTCAAAATACAGGCCTAGGAGTTCATAAGGGGGTGGGGGTTGAATGAACTCCTTGGTATTTTTTAAATATTTTCGAAACCATTAAAACTATTTTACAAGAACCCGCTTAACTTAAATCCGAGTTACCAGTTTTAAGGTATCTCGGTTTTAATGCTGATTTCTTGGCTAACAATAAATTTGCGGAAATAATCCAATCAATCAGTGAACAGTTAAAGAAATAAGTAAATGCAGTAATATAAAAGTGTAGGGTCAAGAATTTGTTTATGGAAGTTCGGATATCAATATCCTACGTCTCCCCTTCTTCCTTTTCAGGAAGGTTCCATTAGAAGATTTGATGTTTACAGCCTCTGTAACCACTCAGTCACCGAGCCTCGCTCTAGGTGAACTCCTAGAAACTCCAATCAACAATCAAGCAGATGCAACTGCTGAATACAACAATTAGTATTTTTATCAAACGTTGTGTGCCACGTTTGTTACAGACTCAACAATGAATATAACAATGGAATACAAGTATAATGAGTGCTGTAGATCTCGAAGGTAATATCTGTGAAAGCTTGAAAAGTGAAGTGTTCTTCGAGATTAGAATACTGGACCTAGAACAATTTTGCGATGAAAGCGTCCAGTGAATGTATGAGCTTTTTCAAGAATGATAGCGTCAAAGCAATAAGCTCAAGAACAATGGAGACTGAGAATGGCAGAGAATCAGAGAGAGCGAGTAAGCGAGAGAACCAGAGAGATTATTCAATTCAAAAATCCAGCTATTTATACCCTTTGCTCTCAACGGTCATTAGAGTCTTGCCAAGAAAACAAAATCCCTTTGAATATCTGTCCATTGCATATCCTGCTCCACTCAAGGTAAATTGCGCTTCGTCAGAGCCAAATTGTCGTTATACCATATTTGTGCAAACACCGTTTAACGTCCTCTGTATACTGTGTACTATTTACCCAAAATAGTACTGACAGTGTCTCCTTAATTCTAGGCAATTGTACGATTCAATATTCACCATTGATTCTTTCCAATTTGAGTATATGATGGCTTTTGAATCTGTGCGTCGATTGTGCCGGAAATCTCTTTTCGTTAATACAATTCTTTATTTCCTAAGAAGAAGACTATCTTAGTGTGATTAGATGTCACTGCTGAATGTATCAACATCTGAAATAGATAGAGACAACTGAGAATTGCAACATCTGAATGCAAGGGCTGAATTTAGCAACTGATAATGTTTCGATATATGAAAGCTCTGTTAACCCAAAATCTGAATAGATACTGTATAAAACTGAGATACTCGAAACTGAAACAATATATCACAAATTGTTACTCAAGTCTGAATGCCCTATGCTTTAATCAATAGATCTTCCACTGGAGCTCACTTCTGAATACACTGTTCCCGAAATCTGAACTGATCCAAATGTCCAAAGATGTTTCAAAACATCGACCTGTCAGCAAAGAATGACGTCACATCTTCTGAACTTAAATATACTGAATGACGTCACTACTTCTGAAAATCAATTTGCTATATGATAGTCGACCCAACATCTGAATCAAGCGTAACTGTAAATGACTACAACTTACTGACTGTCCAGATGTTACTTAGAATTCAGTATTTGTCGTATTTTTGTTATCACCAAAACTAATAAATGTTACCTTAACAGACTTGTACAAGGCAAGACTTCCTAGGATTGCTTTAGCCGATAAATGGAAGGCACCCCTTGTCGAGGCGAGAGTATTTAAATGGCATCCGGCCCAAGAAATGGTTCAATTAATTTTCGGCGATATTGAATTTCTCATCCAGTTGAGGGAACAAGTAATAGATGAAGTTTCTGCTTTCCTTAATTCTTTTAGACTTTGTGGATTACCTGTTCTGGTATTTCTTAAAGATATTACTGTCAAAGAGGGGAAAGTTTTAACTTGGACTTAAACAGACTCCGTTCAAATTGCTCTTCAACGGCGATTGTACATAGTTGCTAAGTACAGAGAACTTTTGCTGCGAAAATTTTTGGAGTCGCATAGAGCATATTTCAGTTTTGGACAACCATGATCAGCAATGGCACTTCAAATTATCGATCTTTTATCCATTGCTCACAATGCTGCGGTGAATGAGTTGCTGATACAGAGGAAAGCACACGCACTACAGTGGACAAGGCCGTGTTGCTCCATATTATTTGAAGGTGTTTATGAGCGCGGCTTATACATTCCCAGAAATCATAAAACAATTTTTTCGACATGGTTGGTGGAAGCTGGGTATGACAGATGGGTATACGAGTGTGAGACCCCGGTTTCTCAGCTTTGAGAGAAATTGCCTGAACAGATTGAGTTGAACTCTCTGGCACCAATTTGCCTTTTCCTTGAGCCAGTTCAGCGTTTTAGTTCTCTTTCACTGCCTGCTGTTAAATCTTGGAGTTGGAAGAGTATGTACAGAAGTGTTGCAGTTTTCCCTGATTGGAGGTTTACGGTCTGTTAATGAAATAAACCGCTGCAGAGATATTATTGGCCCTCTTGTGGATATTGAGATTATTCCAACTGGTTTTAGGGGATTGTTTCAGCGTGGTCTCAATGCAAACAATTTTGCCACATTTTTGTGTGATTGTATTGAACAGCCTGAGGAACAAGGTTTACCAGAATATGAGTCGTCTTTTTCTGATGATTCAGTAGTTTATTGTTCTCCTTCTCTCGCTGCGGATTTTAGTGTACAGATCTCACCAATTGTAGATATTACATCAGCTCCAACAGATTCTGTTCTTTCTTCTCCGCATCAGAGTTCAACTTCTGCTTCCTCTATGCACTTTACAGATAAAATTCTTCAAGGTACTGAAACTGCTGTTGTACAGATTCTTGAACCTGTTACTGCCACTACCAAAGATATCAGTGCACAGTTTGCACAACGTCGGGATTCTATGTCTCAGATACCTATCAAGCAGGTGCGGACGCAAAGAAGTCTTGACGATCTCAAGAGCGAACTACTGTTTAAAATCGACAATCTTGTGAAAGCCTCTACTGAAGCTCGAGATCAACAGACTCAATACATTCAGAATTCTATTAAGAGTGTTCGCCAAGAAGCTCGAACTCAAGGCGATGTTCTGTCAGTTAAATTGAATGAATATCAGAAAGGAACTCGTGTTCACCAGGCTTTCGTTACTACTGAGTTGGCAGATATTCGAAATGAGGTCAAGGCAATGGATGAGAAACTTGCTACAATTCGGAGTGAAATGCTAGACTTACGTGCGCAAGAACAGGAAAATATTCTCAACCTTTCAACCCAAATTGTCTTCCTTGTTGATTACATCAATCGGGGTGCTGATGCCAAAAAGGTGGAAGGTGGTAGCAGTCGTTTTGGATTTGTGGTTACATATCTGAATCTAAGTTTTGATTAACACAAAATCTGCTACTATTGTACTAACACTCTACTTGACATGCGCAGCTTGCTTAGACTGGAGTAGACGTAAAGATATCCAAGCTATGACAGTGAAGGGACACCTGAGCTGGACTGGTCGAAGATATCTAGCTGGAACAGTAAGGGACGCCCAAACTGGTTCGGCAGTTTACTTCCAGAAGTGCAGGGTACATCAAGCTCGTGCATCAGCTGGATGTTGGAGCAGCACGAAGATCAAGCGCAGAGTGTGAAGAGCAGTTCAAGCACAGAATCAAGAACAGAGAAGAAGTGCAGAGTTGAAGCACAGAATTCTCAAGTACAGAATAGCTCAAGCGCGGATCAAGTGCAATGTACAAAAGCAGTGATTGAGTGCGAAGACAGGTACAAGCGCAGTGATCGAGTGTAGACCCGATCACCAGCGATGTACAATATACCTTGCTGAACGACCAGCTGAAGGACCAGTTGGAAAGTCACCAAGGGCAGAAGAGCTGCTTCAACGAGAAGAGAGACTAGCTCTAGGTGCCCACCTTGGACGAGGAAGAATCTGCATGCTGGTGAGGCACTCTAGTAGTCTTCTTCAACTCAAGTTGGTTCACCTAAGAAAACCAGCTTGGGGAACAACTCAAAAGCAGTGTCTGCTTAGATACATGAGCAGACTAAAAACCAGCTGGTTAAGGAAAAACCAGTTGGACAGAATCTTCAGGGACAGATCGTGAAAGAAGACCTTAGCTGTGAAGATGATGAAGGTCAGCTCGAAAGAAGAACAGCTGAGAAGAGCAAATTAGAAGAGTTGCTCAAGAGCTGTTGCAAACAAGAGAAGAAGAAGAGAGCTTTGAACGGCTCAATAATGCAACCAGCTCGAAGAAAGTACCAGATCAGTGCAAACCAGAATGGAGAAAAGCTGGCAAGATGGTTAAGGTCAAACCAGCTCAGATAGCATGATATATGCTATCAAATCTACGAGCAAAGCGATTTGAATACAAGACTATATGACAAATGTTGTTCAGTAATCAAACCGACTTGCTTGAATTGTGTGACACCCAAACCCATGGGAATCAACGGATTGGATTAATTGGAAAGCTGAGAAGAATGAAGTCGTAACAGTGTTGTACAATCCAAAATGAAGAAATAAGAAAAATGCACAACACTAAACCTGGAAAGATAATGAACAACCAGCTCGATCTAGGAGCACTTTCCAGGGTATGAGAATACACTTGAGAGAGAGAGCTTACACTGTATATTTCTCACACACAGATTCACTCACATATGAGAGCAGCGAGCTTAAACAGAATAGTTGAGTGAATCGTATCAAACGACTTCCATTGTAGTCTTTGGATAGAGACGTTAAACAATTCTAGTTGTCTTACGCACTGAGACGTTAAATAAGTGTGTGTATTCTTTGGACAAAGACGTTAAACAAGTCCTTGTAGCCTTTCTCACTGAGGCGTAAAAGAAGTGAAGTTAGTCACACAGTCTGCGGAGCTGGTCTGCAACGGTAGAAGCTAAGAGTTCTTGCGGCTGCTGGTCGTACAGAGTGGGTTGCAACGAGGGTCGTTGTAATCAAAGTCTGCTAGTGGATCCTTCCCATGGCGGAAGAAGGGGAGATGTAGGAGATTGAGCTCCGAACTTCCAGAAGCAAATCAGCGTATCTTTTTTACTATTTTCAGTGCTTGCATTCATACGCGTCTCATATTTGCTTACGCGTTTATAACTGTTTAATTGGGATTCAAACGATAGAATGCAGTTTTAGTTATTTCCGCATGTTTTATTTACATTACTCAATCTGTATCTCGGTGCACAAAGTATTCAAGAACACTGAGTTAACACTTGGAAAACTTTGAAAACTTTGCATACAACTGCTGGTCTCTCAGCGTCTGAAGGACAATACGCAAATGCTCCTTGTGCTCCAAAGGAGTCTTCGAATAGACTAAGATGTCGTCGATGAACACGATCACAAACTGATCAATAAACTCGTGGAAAACTCTGTTCATCAAATCCATAAAGACTGCAGGGGCATTAGTCAATCCAAACGGCATAACCAGAAACTCAAAATGCCCGTACCTCGTACGAAAAGCAGTCTTCGCTACATCCTATTCTCTCACTCTCAGCTGATGGTACCCTGAGCGAAGATCAATCTTTGAATATAGCGCAGAACCTTGCAACTGATCAAACAGATCATCGATTCTCAGCAACAGGTACTTGTTCTTCACAGTGGCTTTGTTCAACTGGCGGAAATCAATGCACATCCGCATTGAGCCATCCTTCTTCTTCACAAACAAGATGGGCGCTCCGCACGGTGACATACTAGGACGAATAAAAACCTTCTCCAGCAAATCATCTAACTGCACCTTGAGTTCTCTCAACTCCGCAAGCGCCAGACGATAAGGAGCACGCAAAATCGGAGCTGTTCTAGGTACCAGCTCTATGCTGAAGTCAATCTCCCGCCTCGGAGGAAAACCAGGAATCTCCTCCGGGAAACACATCCGGGAAATGTCTCACCACGGGAACGTCACTAAGCTGAACGCGGGAAGAAGAAGACGCATCCAAAGCGTAAATCATAAAGCCAGCATTTCCCAAAGAAAGCGCCAGACGATAAGGAGCACGCAAAATCGGAGCTGTTCTAGGTACCAGCTCTATGCTGAAGTCAATCTCCCGCCTCGGAGGAAAACCAGGAATCTCCTCCGGGAACACATCCGGGAAATGTTGTTAGAGTGCCCAACTAGCCAACTTGTGGAGTGTGGGTTTTATTGACTCTTGTATATGACAATCTTTATTTATGAAATTCGCTTTTATTTATGGCATTCTTTATCTTCATTATGATTATAATTTTAACAATTGTGTAGGATAAAGACCTAGAATGCACCATAGTGTATGTTAGATGTGATAGTGGATGTGATGGCTATCATGAAACACATCTAATAGTCACTGTGCATTCTGAACACGTTCCTAGTC
>KV000509.1:48482-74049 GCA_001598015.1 Dorcoceras hygrometricum | reverse complement strand
TGACTGATTTCCTTTGACAGCCTCATGCATTCATAGCATTGAATTGTAGCATGTTGCCTGTTTATTTGCTTTGATAGCTCTTCGTACTGAGGCTTGACCTCGTACTTGTTTCCTGCTTTTCTTTTGTTTGGGTCTGTGTTGCCCATTTGCAGGAGCACTAGGTAATCAAGCTGGACCGAGTGGAAGTTCAGCTGGTCGATCCCCGTGTCCCTGAGTCCCAGTCTATATATGATATGTATTGAACCGGGGGATGCCCCGTGTTATCATGTATTGGGGATTTATATTTGGTTGATATACCTGTTGTGTTGGAGTTTGAGTCAACTCGTATTTTATTATCGCTATTTTGAATGTATGATTTGAAGTTCAGGCCTATTGTATTTCAAAAATTTTTAAGCCCTGATTTTTTTATCTTCCGTGTTTATGCGCTTATTATGTGTTAATTGTTAGTAATTAGCACGGGGCCTGACAGTGCGTGTACAAGAAGGTAGTCAAGGATGCTGTGACATTCCTGACACTTTATGTTGATGACATTCTACTCATTGGGAATGATGTAGGAATGTTGCAATCAACTAAATTATGGTTATCTGGCAGATTTTAGATGAAGGACATGGGTGAAGCGTCCTATGTTCTTGGAATTCAGATCTATAGGGATAGATCGAAAAGGATGCTCGGACAGATACAACATGCAATATATCATGTCGTGCAATTCATGAAAGGTAAAATGCATCATCGAGGCTCAAAACCCAACTCAACAGCTGGGAAATACGAAGCTCACCGAGAAACACCACAGCTGGAGAACAAAACAAAAATAAACGACTGAGCCAAAGAAGCAACAACACTGCTAGAAATCAACGTTGAAATGGCCATGGAGTATGTGAGAGCATGGTAGCCACCCAATCGACCCACAGACAGTACCTAAAGAAAAAATAGATTTGCTCAACCCGCTGGTGAGCTAAGATCATGAGAGCATGGGAGTTACCCAATAGACCCATGGAGGCACAACAACCCACATCAGGAAGAAGAGAAGCATCGTAGCTAACAAATCGAACTCAAGTAAACCCAAAAACTAGCTTTTTGGTACTTACTGATCAACAACACATGGCCAGCATAGTATAAAAAAGAAAGCCCAGCACAGGGAACGGCTAGCAAAGGATTCAAGGACACAATATGCTATGCGAATGTATCTACAACTATGCCATGCTCAACATGATGTGTATGCTTGAAATTCCCACAAAAATCATGCAACAACATACAATAAAATATAAGGAATGCAGTACGGAAAAATAGGAAACAACAGACAGTACGCAAAACAGCTTGCAGAACACAGACAGCTTGCATCTCAGCTGTTCAACACGCATAAATATATTTTCATGCCTATCTCAAAGATGTAATCATAAGCTCAATCCTTACATGATCAGCTCTAACCAAAATATCTCACCAAGCTCACTGCAGAACTGCACAAACACCAGCTCTGCATAGGACAGGTCACGCTAGCTCATCCACTACCAGGCCAGGAGCCATGAGAGTGCTAACAGCTCAGAGAGACCAACAACAGCTCTACAAGAACTCAGCAACCTAAAACAACCAACACAAACAACAGACTAGACCATCACTCAACGAGAACCAGCTCGGAGCAGAACCTGGAACAGACCCACGAGCTAACAAACCCTAAGTTACAACATCCAGCTCGGGTCTACTCTACAGCTAACGAAATAAATCTTAAAGTCAAGTCAAGAACAAGGAACAAAACTTACAGTTCACGGGTACCAGCATGGAAGAACAACGCAGCTGGGAGAAGCAACGACAGCGTACACTCTACCACTTCGCATTTCCTTCTCCGACCATCTCCGGCCACAATATCGGTAGGTAACTGACGGGTTTGGAAAGGGGTTTCCAATGGTACCACTCTTTACCAAAACTGGTCGACCAAAATCAGGCGATCGGGAAATAAAGGTACGGGTGAACAGTAACAATCGAGGGTTTCAGGGAAGGTATCTTCTTGAACACACCAGAGGTGTTAAAGTATTTGAGGCCTAAAATAACTAACTCTCGGGTCAACTGCTGCTATTTATACTACCTAACCATCGGTATAATCTAGAATTTGTACACAACATCTTAGACCGCTACGGCTCCTGCTTAGGCATTCACGCACTCCAGATCACGCATACACAGTAGCACAGGCTCTCAGCAGATCACACATTCATAGCTTCGACCAGATTTCACACCTTGACCAGCACGCACTTCAACAGCTCAGCTCACACAGCTATGCTCATATCCAAAAGCAGCAGCTCATAGCAGTAGACCATTTCATGCACCGATCAGCTCAATCAGAACAATAGCTTATAGTTTGCTACTCAATTGATAACAGCTCAGAGCTGCTACACCACCAACTCACAACAACTACAACAGCAACAGCTTACGACACTCAAAGCTGATCGCTAAGCTCTTAGATCATAGCTCCTAAACCTGGAACAGCTTACGTCTGTTGTTCCCTGCTACACAGTACTCCTAAGCCGCTAACAGATCACAGACTCAACACAGTCCTTACATAACAGCTTGAATCTAATCGGGTGGAACCAGCTCGCGTAAAACACCAGCTTAACTCTAAGCTGAACCTTTGAACCAAACCTCTAATCAAATTACCTCTAAGCTGGATCGTGCCAGCTTACCTCTAAGCTGGAACTCTAATCTGCTCCAACACTCAAGAGCAGCACGGCCACTCTAATAGCTCTTGTCAGTGCTAACCCAAGCTGGAACCTGAACAGCTACACCTTCAACTTAGCATGAAAACGTGATAGCTCTCTAGCTGAAAACCTTGGTTGATTAACCCTTAATCTAAACCCGATTAAGCTACTAATTGCCTTGGTTAATCACAGCCCTCATAGGAAACAGATCAGACTAGAGCCTAAGTGAAAAAATCAACTTAGAGTAAATTCAAATCGGAGCTTTATAATCGATCATATGAGAGAGACGATCAGCTGAGTATAAGAAGAAGCAATATTGAGTCAAAGAGCAGAACATAGTAAGTCTCAATTTAGGACCATATCAGAGGATCAGCTTAGAGGACCAGCTCAGGAACAAAGTATATGATCAGGAAAGAGTTGGTCAAGCGAAGCAAACCATACAAGAACAGAATAAGCGAGGACAAAGCTACACTTTGTTCAAGCTGAAAGAGTCTTTGAATTTCGTCAGAGCTAAAAGATTCGTTGAAATCCAAAAGTGGAAAGATCCTTTATGTACAGATGAAGATCAGAATGTCAAGCACCAGTTATAGTAATCCTCCAATGGTCATAATTCATCAAAGGCTACATATACACTGAAGATTCAAATAAAGAAAGAGACAATGAAAGAAAAAAAACGCAAGGAAAATAACACGTGATACAGTGACTAAAATATTGAGAATTCTATACATATTCAACCACATAACGCTAACCGTATAAGAATCAGATCACGTGGTGTTCGATGAGACCAGCTTCCGATCTACTTCAACTGTGAACTTGAATGATTTGTGCTGTGATACCAGTGTTTTTGCAATCAGGTGTTGCTCGAGTTGAGACCAGCTGGTAGTAGATGCGTGAGTTTATGTCATCAAATTTGTCTAAGTGTTGGAATCAGCCGTTGAGATGCTATCAGGTGTCGTGGGAGAGATATCTATTCGGTTTTCGCATCATCTATGAGCGATCGCGTCAGCTGTTGGTATTTCAGACGTTGCGTTTTGGTAGGAAGCAGCAGCAATGCTGACGTGGATTTCAAACGTTGGTATTTTAGTTGCGATGGTCAGCATAGAGCGCTAAGGGACTCTGAAGCGATGACGTTTTGTGAACAGGAACCAGCTGTTGGTTTTGCTAGCATGTTTCTTAGCGGGTATCGAAACTACGTCGTTTTGATAAGTTGTAACGACAACATTTTGGGTGTAACGTTTAGCGTCAGATGTTGGTCACGTTAGACATCTACTGTTGAGGGATCTGTTGCGTTGTTTTATTCAGCTGCTGGTTTGTTGATCAGCTGTTGGCAGCGAGGTGATGTGTCCCTCTGTGACGTCATTTGGTTAAGTTGGTGCGACGCCGCTTATCCTTAGCATTGTTTAAGAGATTCAGCTATTGGTTCGATCAGCTGTTGGTTCAGCTGTTGGTTGAGATAACAGCGATGATAACTGATTTTGTCGGTGGGATCTGTTCATGTTTCTGGTAGCTATTGAGAAGTTTATTTATTAGAAGACTTGGTCTTCGAATTAGTAACAGATCACATACTTAGAATATTTTCTCGATTGTCGATCTCTGTCGAGGTTACTGTTCATCATGGTGGTTTTCTTCCAATTCCTGGGGGTAGACAGATCTGTTGGAAGTTAGAGTTGAAGCTTCGGACTCCTCTTTCTTCGGTGCTTCGTTTGATACCATTTTCTGGAAGAGTAGTTGTCTGTTAGCAGATCGTGAAGTAGCTTCCTCGTTCGTGTGTTCGCGTAGTTCATGTAGCGCTTCGATTATTCGGTGAGATCTTACTCCTAGCCTTGTTTAGAGCTTCCTGTTGAGTTAGATTGGTCGAATAATTGATGGTTGAGTTGTTGCTTCCATGCCGTGAATTATGTGTAGTCCCTGAGTTCTATTCGTGCATTGTTTAGCAGGTTTCATACCAGATTTCTCGGGACTTCGTGTGTGGTGATTTTTGAACAGAATCGAGGTACGGATTTGAGCTTGTTATAGCTTGGAATTGGCGTGGGATTTAATGTGAGGTTGCTGGTATGCATCGTTGTGTGTGTATGCCGTGCAAGGATGCTGTTTTCATATGTTATATGTAGCTGCTTTCTGTTATATGCATTTACGCATTGTTCACGTGCATTTCAGATCCCTGTTTCTTTGTACCTTGTTGTTGTTGCTCTGTTTCTTACCAGGATGCGAGGGCGAGCGGCAATACCGCACTCTCATCTCCCTGCTGGGATCTGTTATCCCTCATGCGTCGAGTGGTTAACTACCACAGTTCATGGGTTGGGCAACGGCAGGTTGAGCTGTTTGATGCATCTGGTATTCGGGTGTGGTGTAGAGACGATCGGGTAATTTGCCGTATGCTTGTACACACACCGTGGCCACTATTCGTTGCAGATTTCGTTGAGCTGTGCTTGAGTTCCTTGGCTCCCTTCTTCGGTTGAAGCCTTCAGCTGTTGTTCTGTGTCTCATGCATAGCATCTACATTTTATCTTATGCTGTTTCTTTAGCTGTTTCAGTTGCTCTCCGTACTGGGGTTTGACCCCAATGTCCCTCTGGGGCTTGGTTTGTTTTGTTTGCCTGGGTTGTTTTCAGGTATCCCAGGTTTCACAGCTGGTCGTGGTTTTAATCCAGCTGGAGGTGCCCCATGAGGTAGTTATAGTGTCCCAGTTATGTATAGTATTTATATGTACTGGTATCACTGCGGGTGGATGTCCCGGGTGATGCTTAGACCTATATAGTTGGCAGTATATCAGTACCTGTATTGTTTGTATAAAAAATTAACCACTTTTTAGTTGCTTCCGCTAGTGTTTGCGTGGTTTAACTCTGTGTTGAGCAAGAGGCCTGACATTTTTGATATCAGAGCTTAAGCTGGGATAAGCTCGATTTCTTTGATCACATTTGAGTCTAGGCACAGTGTCGTGTGTTTCTTGTGTTTGGTTATGTGATGTATGTGTTGCATATTGTTGTGATATGTGCTATCTATGCTTTACTTGTTCTGTGTTACCTTATCCTGTTTAGTGCCTTCGTAGATGCCGCCTAGACATAGAGCTAGAGGTAGGGGGCAGTTTCAGGAATCGGAGGGACAGAATGAGGATCAACGTAGTATTCCTCGTCGTGGTCATGGTAGGCGTGAGGAGGAAGAAGTCGATGACTTGGCAACCCGAGTGGAGAGCATGGAGATTGTCATAGCAAGGTTCCAGAGGATGAGTCCCCAGATCTTTAACGGTGACGGGTCTAGCGAGGATGCAGATTCGTGGCTACGACACATCACTGGTTTGTTCGACCGTGTTCAGTACAATGATGATCTCTGTTTGAGTTTGGCGACCTTTCAGCTGAGGAAGGGTGCGGAGCACTGGTGGCGAGGCGCTTCGAGGACTTTGGAGGAGACCAGTGAGGAGATTACTTGGGACTGTTTCTGTGTTGCTTTTCGACAGAAGTATGTCCCGGAGTCTTACATCAACGACCATGAGCGGGAGTTCGACAACTTGGAGCAGGGCAGCATGTCTGTTAGGGAGTATGCCCGTAGGTTTTCCTCTCTTCTTGCGTATGTGCCGCATGTAGCTGGCCGAGAGAGGGCGAAAAGGACGAAGTTTCTTGATGGACTAAGCGAAGAGTTGTATACTTTGGTTTTGTCGAGCAAACCAAAGAGCTATGCAGAAGCTGTGTATAGCGCTATTGATATTGAGGAAGGTTTGCGGAATCGGAGCTCGTGTGCTAGGCCTCAGGGTGCTCAGGGTGGTCGTCCCGCTATTCAGGGAGCACAGTCTTCGCAGTCTTCCCAGTCTTCCCATCAATCCCAACAGCAGCAGCAGTTGGCTCAGCAGTCTGGCCGCCAGAGGTTCCGACCTCGTGGCCATCAGTTTAAGAAGAAGTCTGGTTCTGGTTCTTCTGGTTCTGGCAGCTCTAGAAGCAGTGGTTCTAGGACAGAGTTTTGTGGTTACTGTGGAGGCAAGCATCCGTCGACTCAGTGCGTTGGTGTGCAGGGCTCTTGTAATATCTGTGGTCAGTATGGGCATTTCGCGAGGGTGTGTCCGTTCGGCTGGATCGCAGCAAACCGCAGCCCCACCTCAGGGTCGAGGAGGATCGTCTAGGGGTCGTTCCCCTCAGTTTCCGCAACCTAGGGTTGGAGAGATGCAGTTTAGGCCGTTACAGTTACCTGGTCCGTCGCGTTTCGGACAGTCGTCTCAGCAGCTTTTCTCTGGACCCCAACATGCTCAAGAGAACGCCATTACTAGGGAGCAAGCAGAGGAGACGCCGAGCAGGTTGATTGCAGGTACATGCCGTGTCTTTGATTTTCTTGCACGAGTGTTTTTTGACATTGGCGCATCGCATTCGTTTATTTCTGATGCATTTGTGGTTGAGCATGGTCTGCATACCATTTTTTGCGCGATGTTGTGTCTGTTTCTACTCCTGGAGGCGTGAGACTGTTCTCTCAGGAAGTTTTGCTGCATGGTGTTCTGAGGTTTGGAGAGCATGTGTTGATAGCGAATTTGATTCGTTTGATGTTTTGGGATTTCGACTGCATAATGGGAATGGACGTGTTGTCTAATTATAGGGCCTCCGTGGATTGTTTCCATGGGATCGTGCGTTTTAGGCCTCAGACCGGTGAGAAATGGATTTTCTATGGTGCTGATTCTCAGTCGAAGATTCCGTTGATCTCAGCGATGGAGATGTTCAGCTTGTTGTCGGTGGAGAACGCTGGTTTTATGATTTACGCGTTGGATGCATCTTCTTCTTCGCATGTGCAGCTCAGCGACGTTCCAGTGGTGCGTCATTTTCCTGATGTGTTTCCAAGGAGATCCCTGGTTTTCCTCCGCAGAGGGAGATTGACTTTAGCATTGAGTTGGTGCCTGGCACAGCTCCGATTTCGCGTGCACCATATCATTTAGCGCCTCCTGAGTTGAGAGAGCTCAAGGTGCAACTGGATTATTTGCTGGAGAAAGGTTTTATCAGACCTTGCATGTCGCCGTGGGGAGCGCCTTTTTGTTTGTCAAGAAGAAGGATGGCACAATGAGAATGTGCATTGACTTCCGTCAGCTGAACAAAGTTACTGTTAAGAATAAGTACCCGTTGCAGAGGATCGACGACTTGTTTGACCAGTTGCAAGGTTCTGCTGTATATTCGAAGATCGACCTACGTTCAGGGTACCATCAGCTGAGAGTTAGAGATCAAGATGTCGTGAAGACTGCTTTTCGTACTAGGTACGGGCATTTTGAGTTTTTGATAATGCCTTTCGGATTGACCAATGCTCCTGCAGTCTTCATGGATTTGATGAACCGAGTCTTCCGCGAGTTTATAGACCAGTTTGTGATAGTGTTCATCGACGACATCTTGGTGTATTCAAAGACTCCTTTGGAGCATAAGGAGCATTTGATAGTTGTTCTTCAGAGGTTGAGGGACTCGCAGCTGTATGCTAAATTCTCTAAGTGCGAGTTCTGGCTGGATCACATCGTGTTTTTGGGTCATGTGATTTCAGCGGATGGCATTTCTGTGGATCCCAGTAAGGTAGATGCTGTTTTGAACTGGGAGTGACCTAGGAATGTGTCTGAGGTTCGTAGTTTCTTGGGTCTGTCTGGCTATTATCATCGCTTCATTGAGGGGTTTTCTGGTATAGCTAGGCCGATGACTCAATTGACTCAGAAAGACAAGCGGTTCGTTTGGACTGAGCAATGCGAGAATGCTTTTCAATTACTCAAGGAGAAGTTGACTACTGCGCCTGTGTTGGATTTGCCGTCTAGTTCAGGTGGTTACGTCGTGTGTTCTGATGCTTCGCTCAATGGATTGGGTTGTGTGTTGATGCAGCATGGACGAGTCTAGGCCGATGACTCAATTGACTCAGAAAGACAAGCGGTTCGTTTGGACTGAGCAATGCGAGAATGCTTTTTCAATTACTCAAGGAGAAGTTGACTACTGCGCCTGTGTTGGATTTGCCGTCTAGTTCAGGTGGTTACGTCGTGTGTTCTGATGCTTCGCTCAATGGATTGGGTTGTGTGTTGATGCAGCATGGACGAGTCATTGTGTATGCCTCGCTGCAGTTGAAACCGCATGAGACTCGTTATCCAGTTCATGATTTGGAGCTAGCAGCTGTGGTCTTTGCGTTGAAGATCTGACGTCACTACCTGTATGGCGAACAGTTTGTGGTGTATTCGGACCACAAGAGTTTGCAGTATTTGTTTTCGCAGCCTGACTTGAATATGAGCCAGCGTAGGTGGATGGAGCAGCTAAAGGATTTTGATTGTGAGATAAAAAATACCAGCCTGGGAAAGTTAACGTAGTGGCTGATGAGTTGAGCAGGAAAGCTCTGGAAAAGATGCTTGCGTCGCTGTATATTTCTAAGGATTGTGAGCATCTCAGCACTACTGGTTGGAGGTTTTACCTGGCTGAGGATTATGTTGTGGTTTCTTCTTTTCAAGTGGAGCCACAAATTGTTTCGAACATTAGAGCCGCTCAAAGGACATATCCTTCCATCCACGAGTTGAAGTTGAAGGTCATGGCTGGACAACTTGAGGACTATTTTGTCTCTTCTGATGGTTGTTTGTGTTTCCGTGGTCGGTTGGTTGTGCCCAATCTGTAGACGCACTGCAGTAGACACAGTGTATCCTGGTGCACGAAAGATGTACCATGCGTTGAAGCCGCACTTCTGGTGGGCTGGTTGGAAGAGTGACGTTGTTGGTTTTGTCGCTCGTTGCTTGAACTGTCAGATGGTTAAGGCTGAAAGGATGAGACCTGGTTGTCTGTTGCAGAGTTTGGAAATGCCCCAATGGAATTGGGAGCACATAGCGATGGATTTTGTGACGCATTTTCCTCGTTCCCGTAGAGGTTGCAATGAGATTTGGGTTGTAATCAACAGATTGTCGAAATCTGCACACTTTAATTCCCTATGGTATGATGTTTTCGTTGAATAAAATGGCGAAACTGTACGTAGATTTTGTGGTTAGACTGTATGGTGTGCCTGTTTCGATTGTTTCTGACCGAGATCCAAGGTTTACTTCCAGGTTTTGGAAGAGTTTGCAAGCAGCTTTGGGTACCAGATTGGCTATGAGTGCCGCATATCACCCCCAGACAGATGGTCAATCTGAGATAACAATCCAGACATTGGAGGATATGTTAAGAGTTGTTGTGATGGATTTTGGTGGTAGCTGGCAAGACGCGTTGTCTTTGGTTGAGTTTTCCTACAATAACAGCTACCAAGTGACGATTGGCATGGCACCGTACGAGGCTTTGTATGGCAAAAAGTGTAGATCGACTGTATGTTGGGAAGAAGTGGGGGAGAAGCAGCTGTCTGCCCCAGATTTTGTGCAGCAAATGAAGGATCATGTGGATCTGATTCGACAACGGATGAAAGCTGCCCAAGATCGCCAAGCTAGTTATGCTAATAAGAGGCATCAACCTCTGAGTTTCAGGCTGGTGATCAGGTATTCCTTAAAGTTTCTATGTTTCTCAGTGTTATGCGCTTTGGACACAAGGGAAAGTTAGCCCCTCGTTATGTTGGTCCGTATGGAATTGTTGAGAGGATTGGCCCTTTGGCGTATCGGCTGTTGTTGCCACCAGAATTATCTTCTATACATGATGTCTTTCATGTTTCCATGTTGAGGAAGTACGAGCCAGATCCGTCTCATGTGTTGAGAACTGACAAGGTTGAGTTAGATCAGACGTTGAGCTATGTGTGAAAAGAAGATACAGCGTGAGTGGCCGCATCTATTTGAGTAGATGTTGTATCAGTTTCCAGTAGTTGGTTAGTTTTGGTTGCTCTTTTCCCTAGTTGTTGTTTGTTGTTTGCTCAGTTATCTTGAACTCTTGGTTGTGAGTTCAGTTGTTTCCCCGAGTTTGATTTCGAGGACGAAATCGTGTTTTAGTGTGGGAGAGATGTGAGACCTTTGTTTTCGCAATCAGGTGTTGCTCGGGTTGAGACCAGCTGGTAGTAGATGCGTGAGTTGAAGTCATCGAATTTGTCTAAGTGTTGGAATCAGCCGTTGAGATGCTATCAGGTGTCTCGGGAGAGATATCTGTTCGGGGTTTTGCATCATCGATGAGCGATCGTGTCAGCTGTTGGTATTTCAGACGTTGCGTTTTGGTAGGAAGCAGCAGCAATGCTGACGTGGATTTCAAATGTTGGTATTTTTGTTGCGATGGTCAGCAGAGAGCGCTAAGGGACTCTGAAGCGACGATGTTTTGTGAATAGGAACCAGCTGTTGGTTTCGATAGCGTGTTTCTTAGCGGGTATCAAAACTACGTCGTTTTGATAAGTTGGAACGACAAAGTTTTGGGTGTAACGTTTAGCGTCATATGTTGGTCGCGTTAGACATCTACTGTTGAGGGATCTGTTGCGTTGTTTTATTCAGCTGTTGGTTTGTTGATCAGCTGTTGGTAGCGAGGTGACGTGTCCCTCTGTGATTTCGTTTGGTTAAGTTGGTGCGACGTCGTTTAGCCTTAGCGTTGTTTAAGAGATTCAGCTGTTGGTTCGATCAGCTGTTGGTTAAGATAACAGCGATGACAACTGATTTCTTCGGTGGGATCTGTTCCTGTTTCTGGCAGCTGTTGAGAAGTGTATTTATTAGAAGACTTGGTCTTCGAATTAGTAACAGATCCCATACTTAGAATATTTTCTCGATTGTCGATCTCTGTCGCGAACCCTAGGTTACTGTTCATCGTGGTGGTTTTCTTCCAATTCCCGACGGTAGACAGATCTGTTGGAAGTGAGAGTTGAAGCTTCGGACTCCTCTTTCTTCGGTGCTTCGTTTGATACCATTTTCTGGATGCGCAGTTGGCTGGTAGCAGATCGTGAAGTAGCTTCCTCGTTCCTGTGTTCGCGTAGTTCAGGTAGCGCTTTGATTATTCGGTGAGATCTTACTCCTAGCCTTGTTTAGAGATTCCTTTTGAGTTAGATTGGTCGAATAATTGTTGGTTGAGTTGTTGCTCCCAGGCCGTGAATTATGTGCAGTCCCTGAGTTCTATTTGTACGTTGTTTAGCAGGTTTCATACCAGATTTCTCGGGACTTCGTGTGTGGTAATTGTTGCACAGAATCGAGGTACGGATTTGAGCTTGTTATAGCTTGGAATTGGCGTGGGATTTAATGTGAGGTTGCTGGTATGCATCGCTGTGTGTGTATGCCGTGTATGGATACTGTTTGCATATGTTATATGTTAGCTGCTTTGTGTTATATGCATTTACGCATTGTTCACGTGCATTTCAGATCCCTGTTGTTTTGTACCTTGTTGTTGTTGATCTGTTTCTTACCAGGATGCGAGGGCGAGCGGCAATACCGCACTCTCATCTCCCTGCTGGTATCTGTTAGACCTCATGAGCCGAATGGTTAACTACCACAGTTCATGGGTTGGGAAACGGCAGGTTGAGCTGTTTGATGCATCTGGTATTCGGGTGTGGTGTAAAGACGAGCGGGTAATTCCCGTATGATTGTACACACACCGTGGCCACTATTCGTTGCAGATTCCGTTGAGCTGTGCTTGAGTTCCTTGGCTCCCTTCTTCAGTTGAAGCCTTCAGCTGTTGTTCTGTGTCTCATGCATAGCATCTGCATTTTATCTTATGCTGTTTTTTTAGCTGTTTCAGTTGCTCTCAGTACTGGGGTTTGACCCCAATGTCCCTATGGGGCTTGGTTTATTTTGTTGTCTGTGTCTGTTTTCAGGGACTCCAGGTTTTACAGCTGGTCGTGGTTTTAATCCAGGTGGAGGTGCCCCAGGAGGTGGTTAGAGTGTCCCAGTTAGTATAATATATATATGTATCAGTACTGTTAGCTGGGGGATGCCCTGTGCTCTGTCGTATTCAGTTGTGGTTGTTGTCAGATACTTGATGCATGTTTTATGATGTACTGTTTTATTGTGGCTGGTAGCCCTTTGTCTTGTTGTGGTAAACTGGGATTATATTTTGAGTATTGCCGTATTTTAAATTATGTTATCTTTCTGTCTGGCCAAAAGCAAAAAAAATTTAACCACTTTTTAGTTGCTTCCGCTAGTGTTTGCGTGGTTTAACTCTGTGTTGAGCACGAGGCCTGACATGTGCAACCGTTTGGAATCAACCAACCTATATGCATCATGTGCAATGTATGAGGCATAGATAATAATCCAAGCTGATGATCAGCACACACTGGAAACCAATTACCAATGATGATATTCTAAATGTTGCGCACGTTGATGTCCCAGGTAACATCGACGTCATTAATTAGACTAATGTTGACCCAGCGCAGGACTTGCAAGCAACAAGTGTGCCAGCTGTCGATGTCGCTTTACACAATGCGCAAGCTGATGAAGATCATGCGCAAGATGATGGAGATCACGCGCAAACTGATGATCCAAATAGATCAGGCATTATCACCCAAGCTGAATCATTTCAGTCACAGGCGTCAACGCTCAGCACGAAGCAAATCCCTTTGGACCTGATCTTCGGTGGCATAGAAATCATCCACCTAAGCAGGTCATATGAAACGTTACTTCACCAGTTTCGCACACGAGGCCAGCTTATGCATGAGTATTTCAATTCAACATTCATTTCTCATATAGAACCTAAGCTGATTGAAGAAGCCTTAGTAGACTTGAGCTGAAGCAATGCAGGAAGAACTTAATCAATTTGAAAGAAATAAGGTTTGGCAACTAGTTCTTAGGACGTCTAATCACTCTTTAATTGGAACAAAATGGGTCTTTAGGAATAAACTAAATGAAGATGGAATTGTTATTAGAAACAAAGCTAGGTTGGTAGCACAAGGGCTTAGACACTAGGAGCAATAGATTTTGACAAGACCTTTGCACCAGTATCTAGATTAGAGGCCATTCACATTTTTCTTGCATATGCTGCATTCAAAGTCTTTCAGATTGATGTGAAGAGTGTCTTTCTCAATGGCATCTTAGGAAGCGTATGTTTCACAACCTTCTGGTTTCTTAAATCATATATATCCAGATAACGTCAATAAACTTGATAAATCTCTATACGGGTTGAGCAAGCACCCAGAGCTTGGTACGACACACTGTCTAAATTTCTGTTAGACGTGATTTCATATTAGGCACAATTGATAAGACGTTGTTTAAATTTGTTAAATTGATCACGTGTTATTAGTCCAAATATATGTTGATGATATCATTTTTGGATCTATTAACCCCATGATGTGCCAGAAATTTTTGAAACTAATGCAGGACAAGTTTGAGATGAGAATGATGGGAGAGCTGAAATTCTTTCTTGGACTTCAAATATGACAGCTTGAAAATGGAATCTTCATTAATCAAGCTAAATATACGAAAGAACTGCTGAAGAAGTATGGGACGGAAAACTTCTCAACAACAGCTACCCTGATGAGTGCCTCAATCAAACTGGACAAACATGAAGCTAGAACTGCCAGTGAGATATCATTGTATCGTTGTATAATAGGCTCTTTGCTTTACCTAACTGCTAGTAGACCAAACATCATGTTTGTTGTCTATATGTGTGCTAGATTTCAAGAAGAGACCAAACAATATCGCTGTTAAGCATATTTTAAAATCTCTAAAGGGCACTCACAACTTAGGTCTTTGGTATCCCAAAGACTCAAGTTTCAATATAATTGGTTACTCAGATGCAGATTACGCAGGTTGTAAGATTGATCGGCGTAGCAAGAGTGGAACTTGTCAATTCTTGGGTGATAGATTAATTACCTGGTTTAGTAAGAAGCAGACATCAATCGCAACGTCCACATTTGAGGCAGAGTATTAGCAGATTGGAGCTGTTGTGCTCAGATTTTATTGATACAACAACAGCTTATGGACTACGACGTTGAAAAATCTGAGGCACCCATCTTTTGCGACAACACAAGTGCTATCGCAATCACTCAGAACCCTGTGCTGCATTCACGGACCAAGCATATTGAAATAAGGCATCATTTATCATAAGAGACCATGTGTAACGCCCAGTAAATCCATAAATCCACAATGATACATCTAAATTTTTGAAGGGTTTAATTTTCTAATTTCAATATCCTTCTTCAACTTCAATTCAGCAATTCAGCATTCGTCTGAGCTGAATTTCAGATTAGAGAGGAACCTGGTTCGCAGGATTTGGCCGATCGAACCCTATCAAGCACGGTCCAAGGTATTTTAAATAAATCGGTGCAAATATTTTTAAAAGAAAAAATGAGCTCATGCTTTTCATATGCCTATAAATAAATGTTCCAAGTACCTTCACCCTTATTATCAAACTTCTTCCAATGATTTCCATTTTTAAAGCAGTGGGTACTGTTCGAAAAATCTCTCTGCCGACCAGAGCTTCAAAATTTTTTCAAAGTTATTTTGATCGTGTTTTTATGTGATTCAACGCGGAAGGATTTTTGTTAGCTGTGTTCAACAGTTGAGACAAGTAAAAAATGTTTCTTGCTGAACTTTTGAAAAAACAAATATTGATTTTCTTCTTGTATGCGTGTGATACTTTAAAGGTTTGAGAGATATTTTGAAGTTTTTCAAACACATGGTTGAATTTATGATGATTTCTTGAGAAAGTAACGTTTGCTGGAGTTTTGATTTAGAAAAGTTGTCCAAAAAGGTTTCACGATGTTTGAGTCAGTTTTTCTTGAAATTTTTCTGGGAGGTCCTACCAGAAGCTTACAAGTAGCTCATGTGTTTATATTTCTAGATGCTTCCTTAAATATTTTTGTTTGATTCAGACTAAGGAAATCTTCTAAGTTGTTAATCATTATTGAGATAAATTTGCGAGTTTATTTTCCCGAGCTGATTTTAAGTCGCGATCTAATTATTGTTCAAGCTGATCAAAGTCGTGATCTGATCTCATTTTCCAGTCAGAATTGACTTTGTTTTTACCATCATAATCTATTCTGCTCATTTAATTTGTGTTGACCTTTCCTAATCTGAGTTGACCAAACAACCCCAGACCTGATTTTCTATTCTGAGCTGGTTTACGCTCGTGATCTGTTCATACTCTGAGCCGGACTGATTCAGCTTAGGTCCACTCTGGACTGATACTGTAATTTTAAGTTTAATTTTCTCTCTTTTGCTTTGATTCGAAGGTATAAATCCAATATGTTCGAAGTTATACCCAATCTTTTAGCTTTGATTTGAATGTATAACTCTAATATGTTCCTATAGCCTGAGCTGATTCAAGCTTTCTTTTTCAATTGAAATCCAATGTACTCTCAGTAGCTTTCAAACATCAAATGAGTTTTAAAAAAGAAAACCATATTTGAAAGCGAACTTATTCAGACAAAGAAAAGCAGTTTAAAAAAAGTCTTACAGAACAGTTTAAAGAAAGTTTCAGCAGAGAAAATGTTTTTATGATATATGGCAAGGTGACGAAGGAGGAGTGACAGAATTTTCCCTGTCATATATCATAAAGTTTTAAAGAAAGTATATTTCAAGTTTAAAGTGATTTATGGAAAAGATAACAGACGGTCAGCAGAGGAAGGGTAAGGACACTGGCTGACGAACCAGTGTGCCCCTTCATAGGAAGGACATGATTATGGTTGACGAAGTATATACCCCTTCATATAGTTTTGGATTTATTCTCCAGAGCTTGTATACACATGATAGCTTGTTCAAGCGACTGACCTAAGGAGAGCTTATGCATCATAACTCAACAGAAAATAATAACATAGAACAGGGTTATTTACAACCACAGTACTAAAAAGTTTATGTTACAGTTTACTTCCTACATACCAATAAATTTTTTTAAAATGTTTTAAGTATGTTCAAGCATATTCAGTTTATGTTTTCTCAGTTTTCAGTTTACAGTTTACATTTTTTAGCTTGCGAGTTCTATCAGCTTACGAGCTTACAATTTATAGTAAAAGTAATTTTCATGCATGTATTGTCCACCTTTGTTATTTCCAAATTTTCTTGCTGAGCCTCTAGGCTCACAAGTTTTCCTAAGTGCAGGTGATCAAGTTTAGAGGTTGCTAGTTGGTGTGAGCTAAATCAGATCGGGGGTGTTTATCGTGGAACCTGCGTTTTCGTGCTAGCCAGAATTAATAGTTTTTGTTCAGTTCAGTTTTGAGACAATTCAATTCATGCAGAACTTTTACAAGTTATTTCGTATACAGTTTCTACAAACCAAGTGAATCATTTTGTAAATGTTTTGTTTATACCGCACATCATATAAGTTCTGAGCTGTTTTCCAGTCCGAAATCTGAAATCTCTATAATCTAATAGTTTAATACAGAAGTATTTGGTTAGTTGTCTTTTGACCAAGTTCAAATTTTGATTATCATTCAATTTGAACCTTCAATCCATTATAATTACAACACGAAAAACGTGGTTGTTACAATTGTTATCTGAAACACCATACTCTCATTTTCTAATCAATAATATTGAGAATTTTTTTTTGTATAAATTTGAAAGCTTCAATAAAACTCAATAATGTAATATTCATAGGAATTTAAAACATAATTGTAGCAAACGAAGAAATCAATTCCTCATAACCTCATAAATTAATTGAATGAAAACTTCAAAACCGCAATGTTGGGATCGATTTACCTCTGTTAATGTATATAGAAGTTAATTATTTAATAACCAGCACTTAGAGGGAATAACCAGATCGAGTAACAGACGCTGGATCCAGCTAGACGCTGAAACCAGATCAGTATTCTTTGTTTGAAGAATATTCATATTTCAGGCGTCCTCTCGATCAAGCAACTTTTCCACAATGGCTTCATCATTAATCACCAACGCTCTACAGGTCAACTTCGATTCCGTTTTGGGGATTCAGGATAATGAGGGGATGGTACAGATGTTCCGAGCCCTAGAGGCTACTGGGATTCAAGGTTTTCTAGGATGTCCCTCTGTGTTGTATGAACAAGAATTAGAACAGTTTTTCGATACAGCTATGGTGCAAGATGGTGATATTACCTATGTTGTTTCCGGGAAGTTTGTAGCAATTTCTGAGGATAGGTTTGCAGGCGTCTTCAAACAGCCTACTGATGGATTAACGATTTGTCTACAGTGCCGAATGATTTAGTTTCAAAGGCGAGATTTTTGTTCTCTAATTCTGTAAGCCTGTTCAGTTCTCATGCAAGAAGAGGCTGATGAAGTATGAGTTTCTTGTTGAATGATATTTTGGCAAAATCTATTACTGTCAAAGCTGGTTCGTTCGATGCCGTAACCCATGAAAGATTTCTGATGATGACGGCTATTCACTTTGGGATTAAGGTCAATTGGAGCAAAAATTCTTTTTGAAGGTTTGAAGGAGATGGCTGACAGAACAACCAAAAGATCCAAGGGTTTTGTGGCTAAAAATCTGTGTTCTTTTGAAAGCGACCCTGCGGTCACCTTGGAAAAGGCAAAGACTTTCCCTACATTGAAAATTCTTTCTGCCAAGATGGTGAACACATACATCGGCCCTAACAAAACTATTGATGCTCGTGGTGAAACTAATGAGCCCGAAGTGGCTAAGGTATAAATTGTGAAGAACAAGTCTGTGTCGAAAAAGAAATCCGTTTCGATTGCTGACAACGATGCAGATGATGTACACGTTGAGGTAGTTGCTGAGAAGGCTGTGTCGAAGAAGCGACCAGCTGTTGTTTCTGAGGCAACTGTTTTAAAAAAGAAAAGGACAACATCTGGGAAAGCAGTCTCCAAAGAAAAGGATCTGGCACTTATATCAGTGCACAATATGTTGAACCTATCTCCGTTGTGATAGCTGAGCGTCCTCATAAGAGAAAAGCACCAAAGAGAAAGCTGAGGATGATAGCTGGTTCTGATGATGAAATTGTTGAGAAGGAGCCAGCTGTGGAGACAGTGGTAGTGGAACAGAAGGAAACGACATCTGTTGATGACGTCGACACTATTATTGAAGAAGTGATTGCTACAACTACACAGTTGGAAACAGATGTGGTGGAATCTGACGATATAACTGATGAGATCTCTGAGCGCTTGACTACTGTGACTGATGATGAATCTATGTCTACTGAGGATCTTTTGAAACAGATTACAGGTGATGCGATGTTGCCATCTGTCCTTGCTGCTGAACCAACAAAGATCAAATTCGGACTAGGAATTCGGATTTCGGGGGTCCATGAACTAGAACAGTACAAGGCCAATCTTCCGAAGATTGCTGCTACTGACAAGGGGAAGGAGCCTGTTGTGGTAGACACTATTCAAGGGCATCCGGCCCGTGAGATTTTCTCTTTAATCTGTGCAGATATCGATTTTCTTACCCAGATGAGAGAGCAGGTGATTGAAGCGGTGGCTGCTTTCTTCAATTCTTTTAGTATTCGCAGACTGTCAGCTTTGGGATCCCTTGAGGCGATTGCTGCTAAAGAAGAAAAAGTTCTGAATTGGGGAGAGACAGATTCCGTGCAGATAGCTCTTCAGCGGAGAGTATACATTGTTGCGAAGTATAGGGAGTTGCTACTACGGAAAATCTTAGACGCCAGAAGGCACAATTTTGTATCTGGTACGCCCACTACAGCTATTGACCTCAAAGTTTTGGAACTGCTCACTGCCCCTCATCATTTTTCAATAAACGTTTTGCTGAGGCAAGTAAAGGAGCATAAGTTGGAGTGGACACGGCCGTCCAATTCACTTTTGTTTGAAGGAGACAACATTGATCGCGGATACTTCATTCCAAGAAATCATCGGACTATTTTCTCTACTTGCTGGATTAGGACAGAGATTTTAGTTGATGGGTCTTGGCTAATTGTTGAAGGATTTGACTATTGGAGGCCTATTACAAGGCTAATTGATTCTTGCAATTGGTAAATTCTGCCTCAGCGGCCTTATATTGATGACCTCGCCCCTCTTTGCGCCTTCATTGAGCCCGTCCAAGACATTGATTCAAGAGCACCCTTCTCCAGAATTGTTCGTGATCTTTGGGCAGACGTTTGTGTAGATGTTGTACAATTTTCTTTGATTGGACGTTTGCGCTCTGTTAGTTCAATAAACTGTTGCAGAGACATTGTCGGCCCTCTTGTAGATATCGAGGAAATTCCAAAAGGATTTCGAGGATTGTTTCAGCGTGGTCTCAATACCAACAGTTTTGCTACATTTTTTGATGATTTTGTTGAACAGCCTAAGGAACAGGTTTTGCCAGAAGACGAGTCTTCTTATTATTAGATAGTTTACCGTTCTCCTTTGCACGATGCAGAACCCAGTGTACAGACCACACCAGCTGTAGATATTGCATCAGTTCCTACAGAGTTTGCTAGCCTTTCTCCACGAAATTCAGATCTCTCCTTACCTTCTCCGCATCAGAGTCCATCTACTGATTCTTCAATGCATTTTGATACAGCCGACATTCCTTTGGGTACTGAAACAGTTGTTGAACCGATACTCTTGCCTACTACTGCTGCTCCTACTACAGATCTCTCTGAACAGTTTGCTCAGGTACGGGCTTCTATTTCCCAGCTGTCCATCAAGCAGTTGCGAACTCAAAGCAACATTGGCAATCTTCAGAACCATCTCTTATCCAGAATCAATGATCTTGGAAAAGCATCTGCCAACGCTCGTACTCAACAAGATCAAGACCTTCGAGGTCACTTTAAAAGCGTTCGCCAGGAAGTCCAAATTCGGAAGACTGCCTTACCTTTGAAGTACATGAGTTTAAGCAAGGCGTTCGAGCTCAAAGTGGCATTTTCTAGACGGAATTGGCTACTATTCATAAGGAAGTCAGAGATCTTTCTAAGGAATTCGACGATAAACTGGCTGTTATTCGCAATGATCTACTGGAATTCCGTGTGGAAACACATGGACAATTAGCTTCCCTTAGTACTAATCTTGCTGAACTCGTAGCCTTTGTCACTAAGGGCCGTGATGTCAAACTGGGGGAAGTGGGTAGCGGCCATGGCCGAGGTTAGCCTCCTCCTGAAGATAAAAGTAAACCGGGATCCGGAGATGGTGGTAATAGTGGTAGCAGGAGTGAGCCTTCGAGAAAAGAGGAAGCAGTGGATCTAGGCAGAAAATTTGGAGATACTGGCTAAATGAATAGATCTGAATATGGATTGTTACGAGTTTCTAGTTTTTCAGTTCTTTTACAAATATTTTGTATCGTGCTTCTTATTGAATTTATATATAAGCAGACTTGGAGCAATTTTATTGTTGTCTCTTTTCAGTCAAAGGCTGCTAAGTTTTATCATCACCAAAAAGGGGGATATTGTTAAGATAAAATTTATAAGTTTTGGGGATAACAAAATAAGACTAAGAACTGATCTTAAGTATGATAAACTGGCTCTTATTCGCAATGATCTACTGGAATTCCGTGTGGAAACACAGAGACAATTAGCTTCCCTTAGTACTAATCTTGCCGAACTCATAGCCTTTATCACTAAGGGCCATGATGACAAAAAGGGGGAAGTGAGTAGCAGCCATGGCCGAGGTCAGCCTCCTCTTGGAGATGGTGGTGGTAGTGGTAGCAGGAGTGAGCCATCAAGAAAAAGAGGAAGCAGCAGATCTAGGCAGAAAAGTTGGAGATACTGGCTAAATGAATAAGATCTGAATATGGATTGTTACGAGTTTCTAGTTTTTCAGTTCTTGTACAAATCTTTTGTATCGCGCTTCTTATTGAACATATATAGCAGACTTGGAGCAAATTACTTTTGTTTCTTTTAAAGTCAAAGGCTGCTAAGTTTTGTCATCACCAAAAAGGGGAAAATTGTTAAGATAAAATTTATAAGTTTTGGTGATAACAAAATAAGACTAAGAACTGATCTTCAGTATTCACAGAGGATAACAGACTCCGTGACGTCATACTATTGTATTGAAGATTTCAAATTCGGGATTTCTGAGTTAAGTTGCGTCTATTTGGGAATTGTTCAGATATCGATTTAAGTATTCAGAGATTCAGATTTCTGTTATCGGGTTGATGCTTTCGAATCGGATTTGGGTATTTGGATCAGTTGAGTATTTGGGTCGGTTAATTCAGATATCGGGTCAGGTTTTCAGAGTTGAAAGTCTTTAGACATGATTCAGAAATCTCAGTAACAGATTCCATTATATTAACTCAGTAGGTTTGATTCAGATTTGAGAGCATAAACAGTCTACTCAAGACACTTCAGATATCAATATTTCAGATATCGTTACAGAGCAAGCAGAGTACATCAGTTTTGAGATTATCAGAATTTTTGATTCAGACTTAGGAACAGTGTACTTTCAGAAGTCGTTAACATCCTAGAAATGACAAAATAACGGTGATATTTCAGATATGATGGCAAAATGAAAAGAGAGTCTATAGCACTTCACGGAAGGAAAATATTTCAGATTTCTCTATCCAAATAGAAGAGAGCTTCGAACTACTCAGATGTTATAAAAGGATTATTGAGGAGAATCAACGGTCATGATTTAATCGTATAACAGCCTGGAATTAAGGAAACAAGATCAGAGCTACTTTGGGTAAAATTGCACAGTACGCAGAGTGCTTGATACGATGATTACCAGCTTTGGAATATAAGTAAATTTAGCCCTGAGAAGTGCAATTTACCTTTTGCATGGTATAAATGGAGCATTAAATGCTATGATACGATTAAGATATGCAAAGAAACTTATCTCTACTGGCTATATTTATTGACCGTTGAAGACACAGATTATAAAAGGCTGAAGAATTCAAATGAAGAAGTCTTCTTCCGCTTCTGCTCCTCTTCGCTATCAATGATTCACGACGTTTATCTTTGTCATAAAAAATCTCTCAAATACTCACTGGAACCTTTCATTGCAAATATATTCTAAGTCTAGTATTTCAACTCGAAGAACATTAAAGTTCAGCCTTCATAGTTCTTAACCTTTGAGTTATATTCTGGTTTACATTTGTAAACAGTTCTTGTTAAAAGATCCAGAAGATCTACAGTACTCAATAGCATCGTATTTCATTGTAATATTCATTTTTGAGTCTGTAACGAACTTGTTGTGTGAATCAGTTTGAGAAATCAAATTGTTTGTAATCAGCAGTGTATCTGCGTTAGTTGGAGATAGCTAGGAGTTCATCTTGAGCGAGGCTCGGTGTCTGGGTGTAGACAGAAGTTGTGTGCATCAAATTATTTTAGTGATACCTTCCTGCAGAGGAAGAAGGGGAGACGTAGGGTTTGATATCCGAACTTACAGAAACAAATCTCTGAACTCTATACTTTTACTTATCGCATTTATTTACATTTGCACGGTTCACTGATTAATTGGATTATTTACGCACAACTACTATTAGTCGATAAATAAGATTTGGAACTGAGATACCTCAGATCTGGTAACACAGTCTGAGTTTAGCAAGGCGCTTGTAAAATTTGTTTTAAGGTTTTGAAAATTAAAATCCAAGGAGTTCATTCAACCCCCCCCCCCCCTTCTGAACTCCTAAACCTGTGTTCGATCCATATTGATCCTATCATCCTACATCTCCCCTTCATTCACAACGGGAAGGATCCACTAGAAGACGTTGATTACAACGACCTCCGCTGCAACCCACTCCTACGACCCGCAGCCGCCAGAACTCCTAGCCACATCACTGCACACCAGCCTGCAAGCTGTGTGTGTCTAACTCACTTTTTTACTGCCTCAGTGAGAAAGACGACACTTCTTTACTGTCCTAGTGCGAAAGACTACACACACTTCTTTAACGTCTCAGTGCGAAAGACAACTAGACTTGTTTAACGTCTCTGTCCAAAGGCCACGATGGAGAGTTTTCAATTTACATTTACTCTAATCTGTTTCGCTCAACTTTCGAATATGAGTGAATGTGTATATGTGTGAGATTTACAGTGTAGGCACTATCTCTAAAATATGAAATCTCACACATTGGGAAGTGCTCCTGATCGAGCTGGTTATCTGTTATCTTCCCATAGTTGTGCTTTCTTCTGTTTTTCTCTTTTGGATTTGCACAACACTCTCTCTGCTATGGTGCATACCTCTTCTGTTTCATTGCACCTTGTATATAAAGCCTCCTCTTTGGATTTGTCCGTTGGACACAAAGTTGTATCCGTTTTGAAAAGTCTTCTGACGTATTTGTACTTTGTGTCCTTTGGCTTTAATGCGTTGCAGGATTTATTTGACTTGAGCTCTTTTCATCGGTTATTCTGCAGCCATTGCTAACATCTAGCTCTGCTTGCTTGTACCTGATGTGGACAGGACGAAACAAATCAGTTTGAACCAATTAATTTGGTTTTTGTATGTTTGTATTCAAACTGCTTTGTTTGTCTAAGTTGGTCTTGTACAGATCTGGTTCCTCAGCTGGCATCTTCATGAAGATGGTTGCTATTCATCTTTAATCTGTTCTTGAGCAACTTTGCATCTACACCTCTTTTTGTCTGCAGCTGATCTTATTCTGCTCTTTCCTTCTCTTGAGCTGCTTCGAGGCTCCAGCATTGCTCCATTCCCAGCTGGTTACCAACCAGCTGGTTGATATATCTGTGAGATCAAGCTTCTCACAAATATCATACGGCCAGCTGGTTTGTCTGCTCCCGGATGGTCTTCATAACTTTAATTTGGTTTGTCCTTAACCAGCTGGGCTCTATTCTTCTCGTCGAGGGCCTCAGTGTTACTTTCTTGTCCACTTGGTCCATTCAGATACCTCATCCAAATCATTAGCAAGCACACTGTCAATCAGTTCTGATTCAGTCTACCTACTGACTGAGATCTAGATAAACTGATTATAGCCGTTCTCACTGATCAAGCGTGCACTTGATCACTGCTCTTGTATACAGCTTCGCACTCAATCACTGCTTTTGTAAGCTGCACTTGAGCCGATATACACTTCAACATTCTGCGCTTGAACTGCTCTTCATTCACTACGCTTGATCTTCGTGCTGCTCTTACTCCAAGCTGGTTCACCAGCTTGGTGTTCCCTGCACTTTTGTAAGTAAACTGTTGTACCAGCTTGGGCATCCCCTTACTGTTCCAGCTAGATATCTTCGACCAGTCCAGCACAGGTGTCTCCTCACTGTTCCAGTTTTGATATCTTCATGTCTACTCCAGTCTTAGAAAGTTGTGCATGTCATGTAGAACCTTAGTACAATAGTAGCAGATTTCGTGTGAATTAAAATTTAGATTCTGATCTGTTGAAACAGATCAAACACGCAACTTTTAAAAAAATATTCCTTCAACATAAGCTGAAAAATGTGAGGTCACTGGGAATGTGCGAAGTTAGACTACCATCCGATAAAAAGTATCGCCCCTCGTTCTCAGGTTCCATGTCATTTGCACCAATCAAACATAGTGAGCCAAAAGGCTCAACAAGTACTAAATAGCTGATAACAAGTACTAAATACTATGCATTAACATATTTATACTCAAATAATTTTTTTGAAACATTAAATGCATAAAAACATGGTTTCTTTCTCAAATAAGTTTCCTTTACATTCATGTATAAGAGATAAACTCATAAATAAAAGATTTTATGGTGAACTCCATTTCCCGAATGTGATCACTCAACCTCAAGACGCCTGATAAAGCTATATAAATACCATGGTACCAGGTTGGAAAGGCACCCCATTACTTTTCTGGAACCCAGTTCTATCAAATGTGAAGGCAGTCCAGTGCTTTTATAAAGCCAATGCGCGTCAAGTTTGTTAGAGTAGATGCCCAACTATCCAACTTGTGGCGTGTGGGTTTTATTGACTCTTTGTATAACGATCTTTATTTATGAAATCCGCATTTCTTTTATGGAATTCTTTATTTTCATTATGTTATAATGTTAACAATTGTGTTGGATAAAGACCTAGGATGCACTATAGTGTAAGTTAGATGTGATAGTGGATATGATGGCTATCATGAAACACATCTAATAGTCACTGTGTATTCTGAACTCGCTCCTAGTCGATTGGGCCGTCAAAATGAGGATAAGGCCGCCCGAGCTTGAGACTAGCATCTGCGATGTAAAGTACCATGTTTCATTGGTAGGGAACATTGTGATGTTCTGAGCATGCAGATGGATAGTGACCTGGTGATCTATCGAACTACCCTCGTTCG
>KV000509.1:7850-19554 GCA_001598015.1 Dorcoceras hygrometricum | reverse complement strand
AATTCAGCAGTTGCGTTGTTTTCATAAAATCAGCAGATGCACTGTTCACCAGCAGATGCATTTCCATTGTGATAGTTCAAGTAGTTGATTTATTCGTTTTCAAGTACTGTTCATTTCAGCTGGTATTAATCTTGCGACTGGTACTATTCATTTATATACTCGTGTTAGCGCTTTTCTTACAGCTGATTGATTAGCGTATTCCTTGCGACTGATCGATGCGCTAACGACGTCGTTCCTTTAAGTCATAAAAATAGCAGCAGGTAGTCTTGTTATCCTATCTGCTGATTACTCGAACGACATCGTTTCATTTAAATACGATTGTATTAGTAAAAGATCTAGCAGCTGGTCTCTGTTTATTCCAGCTGGTTCATTTTAGTAACAATTGCGAACAGCAGGTTTATAAGTGCTGTTCCATTTTCTTGCAACTGGTTTTCTTTTCACCAGTTTCAGTTCAACGATATGTTCTCAAAATCGAATTCAATACTCAGTAAAGTTTTAAAATGGGAAGCAAATGTTTAAAAGGATGGAACCCGATGATTTACAGAAATTTCAAGGAATGTTTAAAGAAAGGATTGTTAAGGAACAAAGCTATTTTAGATTATGGCATAGATAGTTATGGTCACCAAGGAGAAGGGTGAGCAGTTGTCTAGATGTCGACTGCCCTTTCATATGAGTTATATGATAAAACTGATATCGGGAGTCATTTTGATCAAAGTGCAAATTGGACCACATAGAACTTATATGCCATGATCAACTGAAAATGAAATTGAAATGAATGAAAAGCTGGGCTATCATCCCCTGTTTCGGCCATTGAATGTTTATTGACTATTTACGAAAATGACATTGTTTATTGAAGTTCCTTAACAGATGTCTTCCTACATTTTATGAAATATTTACTACTCAGGTTTTACTTGCTGAGCCTTTAGGCTCACTAGCTTTTAAAATGGTGCAGGTACGACAGCTGGAGAACGAACAACAGGTGAAACTTGAAACCAGCAGCTGGGTGTTGTGTTTATCCAAGGCCTACGTTTTCCGTGTCTTAGTTGTATCAGTTTGCTGTAGATTGTACTGTATTAGATCAGTAGCAACGATTGTATATTTATATCGAATATCAGTTGTTGTAAATCGCAATTGCAATTATCAATGAAAACTGTTTTCCGCAAATGTTTCTAGCAGTTAACGCGCAAGTTAGGTACCTGCTAGTCTTTGAGTTTGTCGTTTGTCTTGTTTCTTTCAAGTTACAGCCTATAGCGAATTATCTTTTAGTCCTTCTTTTATTCGAAAATTTTTATTTATCCCAATTCTCGTGGCCCCGTTGGGTTCGGGCGTCACAATATAGTTATTCTATAGAGTTAGGATCATGTGGGTCCAAACGGGAAGCGATTTGGTCAAGAAATGAATTAGTTACAAATTTTATGATCAGCACGTGTCCTGGATTGTTTCCTGTGCATGATGGTTGAGTTGTTGGGATTTTATTAGTCGCTCTATGCAGTCTGTTTGGTCAAAAATTATTTTATGAGATAGCCCATTGAGTTAGGGTCACGTAGGTCCAAACGGGGGGTGATTTGGTCGAGGAACGAATTAGTTATGATCTTTATGGCTAGCACATGTTCTAGTTGCAGTCTGTGTTAGTCACATCTTCAATTTTTTTTGAGTCCGTTTATTCCATTGACTAGTATATTGAGTTTCGGTAATGTTGATTGAAACAGGGAGTGATTTGGTTAAGAAATGAATTTTTAATGATTTTTACCGTTTTGTAGCTCGAATTGAGCCTTCCCCGGTCATTTTTGTGAAATTTGAGATTTCGAGTCTTAGGGGCTTTCAAAGTTCGTGGATGAATTTATTTGATGTTTTAAGCGTATTTTAAGATGTTTTCAAAACGTTTAAAAATTTGGTCCAAGTTATTTTAGTTTCGGACCAGTTATTTTAATTTTAAAGTTGAAGGTCCAATTTTAAGATTTTTGGTCAAATCTTTTATAGTCAAATATTTTGGTCAAACTTTTAATTGATTTAGACCTAATACTTTATTTTAAGTTTTTAAAGTCAAAATTGGAAGTATTGGCTTTATAATTAAGTCAAAATTGACCATGGTATTTTAATAAAGTCAAAATTGGTCAAGTTATTTTAAAGTCAAAATTGGTCAATTGATTTTAAAATAGTCAAAATTGGTCTTTGGAGTTTTAAAGTCAAAATTGGAGTATTTTAGGGATGTTAAGGGTGAATTTTAAAGTTATGGGCTAAGTTCAATCTCAAATTTAAGTCTAGAGTTAGTGGACTAAGCTCCTGAACCAGTCCTTGACTGATGTAGAAAATGTATAAGATCGTGAATTTATATTTAATTATATATGTAGTATCCTACGTACGTAAATGTTTTAAAGTAAAGAATTAAATATACATTGACGGGATAAGCTTTTAAAATTTGCATATTTTATGAAATGCATGCATCACGAATGTTTTATGGAAGGTTATGGGCATGTTTTAAAAGAAAAAAATCGAGGGACTGAATTGATTTGTGGCAATTTTACGACGAGGGGATGCGGAATACCGGGCCCGTTGAACTTCTGTTCATGTATTATGAGCTTATGGATCCATGTGTTTACAGCATGCTGAAGTGGCGAGCATAGAGGTGTGAGGGATCCCGAGGTAAGGTCGGGTGAACCACATCGCCACTTACGTTGGTTTAAAGATTCATCAATCGAACATGGTCCACAATTCATGATACGACTCATATGTTTTTCATGTTATGTTATGTCATGTCTTATGTATGTTATATGCTATGTATGCTATGAAATGTACGAACAATGTTTTTAAGATCATTAATGAATTCATGTTATTTTATTACGAGTATGTGCCTGAAAGCGACTTTATTAGTATGTACGAGTTTGTTAATTTAAAAGATAGAACCTGCTGAGCCTCTCGGCTCACTAGGTTTAAATGGTGCAGGTGAGGACCCTGTAGAGTATGTCCCGACTGGCGGTGAGGACCTCGGAGCACGCGCTGCAATACTACCCTGTGACCGCATGGATGTTTCACTTTTGTTTCGATACGTTTTTCAAATGTTGGCTTTAACTTGTTCATGTTCAGTACTTTTACTCAGCCTGGTTTTTAAACAGTATGGATGATTTTATGTTTTAAATAATTATTTATTTCTATTTCAATTATTGTTGAGAAAATGGTTTAGAAAATGTTTAAAAGGGAACGAGCCATACTTTTAGTTATTATTCCGCCAATGTTTTAGAAAAATAAATTCTACAGTCTCGTTTCAGTTGGTATCAAAGCGGTGGTTCTGGTGGGGTACTAACCTATTTTGTGAAGCTCGGAAGTCGCACTACCAGTCTGTGAGTTTTACTGTTTCATGATTCATGTTTATGTTCGCATACTGCATGTTTTATTTCTGCATGAGTTTTACCTTAGAATTTTAAGAGTTAGACGCTTAGTCATGCACTTAGATTTACATGAAGGGTTTTGGGTGCCATTATTACTCCCAGACGTGGCAGGGATCAGCGGGATGATGATACACATCCTCCTTATCCTCCTCCGTAGTGACGCCTTATGAGAGGGCTAGTGTGGAATTGCTAGCCGAATCACTAGGTTGCTAGAGAGGCAGTCGGAGAGACCTAGGGAGTCTCACGAGGAGGACGTGGCAGAGAGGTTCCGCAAGCAGGGACCTAAGGAGTTTTCACGGACTACAGATCCGCTTGTTGCTGAGTAAAGCACTGATAGGAGGTTTATGCCTTAGGATATTGAGTTGATATAAGTAGGAATTGTAGATATTCTAGAATTTGTCTTGAGAACTTAGACGAATAGCGAGCGAACATAGAAATGTTTTAGGTATCTAAACTGCTTTTGGGATCTAGTTTGACTGTAAACGCGTACCTGTGTGACGTTTCTGTTTCAAGCGAGATTCGTGTGCTTGGTGTCAGTACACTCGCTTTGCTAGTGTGAGACCCAAAAGCTGATGAGATTAATTGAGATCAGCTTTGAGTTGTTATGCTTGGAGAAGCTATCGGGTTTTGTTTTAGTCCTTAGAACAATTCTGGAGAGTTAGATTTGGCACGGAATCTGTTCACCAGTTAGCGCGGGTCATCGCTGGATGTTGGCGTTCAGCAGTGGTGACATCAGCAATTGTCGCTGAATGGTTGTATTCAGCAGTCGTAGCAGGATCTATTGTCGCTGAGCAGTAGTGATTGTGCTAGCATGTTCTGTAGCGGGTGCTTCTACGTCGTCGTTTGGATTAGTTGGAACGACAGCATTTTGGATTAGCGAAGAAGACTCAGCTGTGAGTTGCGTTAGCTACAGCTATGTGAGAGATCTGTTGTTGCGTTGCGAACAGATGTTGGTTAGTGTTCAGCAGTGAGTAGCGGGTGACGTGTCCAGTTGCGACAGTAGTTCTCTGTGACGTCGTTTGAGTTAGTAGAGATCTGTTCTGGCTTAGAGAGAGATCTGTTGCAAGATCTATTTGCGAGCGGAAATATCAGTTGCGATAGTTTAAGTGTTGGTGGATACTGTTCCTTCAGCTGTGACCATCTTTGACTTATATTAGAGGACTTGGTCTTCGATTTGAGTATCCAGTTTCCATACTTAGAATATTTCCCGATTGCCAATCTCTGTCACGATACCCAACTACTGTTCACCGAACCTTATCTTCTTCGATTGCCGATGGTAGACAGCTCCGATTGAAGTAAGAGTGGTAGCGTTGGACTCCTCTTGCTGAGACACTTCGTTTGGATATTGTTTTCGAACGTTTGCTTGAAGCTGGTGAGGTGTGCGAATACATCTTCCTTGTGTAGTCTGTTAGCATAAGCGTCGGATTTCGCTCCTAGCTTGTTGGGGTAAGTAAAGTTCCTGCCTTGAGCTTGGTTTAGAGCTTTCTGTTGAGTTAGAGAGGTAGGATTAGCGCTGGTGGAGTTTGTAACTCCCAGCTGCTATTTTCTGTGCTTCGGTCCCTGAGGTTTTATGTGTTGTCGTTGAGCAGATGGTGGATCTGTGTGCTCGGGACGTCATTGTGGCAACCTGCTTGTAGTAATTGTTGCACAGAGAATTGAGGTACGGATGTGAGCTTGTTACAGCTTAGGATTGAGCATGGATTATGTGCTTTGTTATGTATGCTGTGCTGTTATCGTTTGTGCATTCTGTTGATATCAGCTGTTGTATTTGCATACACGCATTATCCTGTTGAGCTCTGTTTTGCTAGTTGTGCCTGTTTTGTTCTGTAGATTTGAGAGTACCAGGATGCTGTGTTCGAGGACGAGCGGGTAGTTCTCGTATACCTTGGAGGCGAGCGGGTAACTCCCGTACCTCATCTCACTGCTGGGTTTGATAGCCGCTATGAGCGGAGTGGGTAGCTCCCACATCTCATGAGTGGGCAAAAACAGGTGGAGATGTCTGTTTAGCATCTGGTACGGTGTACTGGAGATGAGTGGGTAGCTCCCATGTGCTCAGTATACCTCGTGGCCACTGTCTGTTCTTCCTTAGATCAGATTTTGTAGTTGAGTTGTTGTTGCGATCCTTTGGCTCCCTGCTTTTGGTTGTAGCCTTGATCCTTTGCACTGTTTAGCATCTGGTACGGTGTACTGGAGATGAGTGGGTAGCTCCCATGTGCTCAGTATACCTCGTGGCCACTGTCTGTTCTTCCTTAGATCAGATTTTGTAGTTGAGTTGTTGTTGCGATCCTTTGGCTCCCTGCTTTTGGTTGTAGCCTTGATCCTTTGCATAGCATTTGCATATTTATCTGTTGCTTTCCTTATGCTGTGTGTATTACTCTCCGTACTGGGGTTTGACCCCGATGTACCTCTGGGGCTTGTGTATTGTTGCCTGCATGTGTTTTCAGGTTTCCCATGTTTCTCTTCTGGTCGTGGCTTTTACCCAGCTGGAGGTGCCCCAAGAGGTGGATAGAGTGTCCCAGTTAGCGTATAGAATATATGTACTAGTACTGACAGCCGGAGAATGCCCTGTGCTTGTGGGATTCAGTTGTATGCTGTAGTACTTGTATTTGTTTAAATGATGTACTGTTGTATTGTGTGTTTGTAAACTGGGATATTTTAAGTATGATTGTATTTTAAATTATATGTTTTAAACCGTCAGGCCTAAAGCGAAAATTTTAAGCCACTTTTTGTATGCTTCCGCTATTCTTTTGCGTGGTTTAACTCTGAGTAGAGCACGAGGCCTGACAGCTAGAATCAGGGGCGACCCACTCGTTTATTTCGAGTACGTTCAAACAGAGGATGGGTATTGTTCCGGAGAGCTTGGGTGTAGCTCTCGCCGTGACGGTTCCGTCAGGAAAGGAGTTGAAGACGACCAGCATCATGCAAGGAATTGACGATGACGTTCCAGGTCACACGGTCAGAGCAGATTTGGTCGTTTTCCGATGTCATGATTCGACCTCATCCTAGGTATGGATTGGCTGACAGAGTTTGGAGTGGTGATAGACTTTCAGCGGAGGACAGTGACTATCATGCCGTCAGGGCAGGAGGCCTTCTTATTTGAGGCAGTGAGGAGGCCGCAGAAGCCCAGATTTATATCCTTTCTACAGGCCAGGAAGCTAGTTGAGCTCGGATGTCAGGCGTTCTTGGCCAGTGTCACCGCTACTGGAGATTCTGCAGGTCCTTCACTATCTGATGTGGAGGTAGTCAGGGATTTTGCAGATGTCTTCCTATGTAATGGGAGTTCCACCAGAGCGAGAGGTGGAGTTTTCTATCGAGCTGATTCCAGGTACAGTTCCTATCTCTAAGGCACCGTATCGTTTTGCTCCTACCGAGATGAAGGAGCTGAAGGAGAAGATACAGGAGTTGCTCGATAACGGGTTCATTCGCCCTAGCTTTTCTCCATGGGATGCGCCAGTTCTACTTGTGAAGAAGAAGGATGGAAGCATGAGGTTGTGTATTGACTACCGGGAGCTGAACAGAGTTACAGTGAAGAATAAGTACCCACTCCCGAGGACAAATGATTTATTCGATCAGTTGCAGAGAGCTTCGGTGTTCTCGAATATTTATTTGAGATCTAGCCACCATCAGTTTAGGGTCAGAGAGGAGGACTGTCCAAGACTGCATTCCGGACACTTTATGGCCACTATGAGTTCTTGGTGATGCCATTTGGCCTGACGAATGACCCAGCGATTTTCATGGATTTGATGAACAGGGTATTCAGGCAGTATTTAGACCAGTTCATCATTGTTTTCATCGACGACATCCTGGTCTATTCGAGGAGCTTATAGGAGCACAGACAGCACGTCCAAACCGCACTACAGACATTGAGGGAGCACAGATTGTATGCCAAGTTCAGCAGGTGCGAATTTCGGCTGGAGCAGGTGGCATTCCTAGGGCATATTGTGTTGAGAGATGGGATTTCAGTTTATCCATCGAAGGTAGAGGCAGTGCAGAACTGGGTGATTTCGAGGAATGCAGCAGAGATTCGCAGTTTTTTGGGGTTAGCAGGGTATAATCGCAAATTTATCAAGGGCTTCTCTTCGATTTCAGTGCCCTTGACAGCCCTGACTAAGAAAAATGTGAAGTATGTGTGGAGTCCCGAGTGTCAGAGGAGCTTTGATCAGCTGAAGGAGGCCCTAAATTTAGCTTCCGTGTTAGCTATGCCGGTGGATCATGAGGAATTTGTATTGTACACAGATGCTTCCCTGAGAGGTTTGGGTGCAGTTCCGATGCAGGGAAGCAGGGTTATTGCTTATGCGTTGAGACAGCTGAAGAAATATGAGCAGAACTATCTGACGCACGATCTGGAGCTTGCGGCAGTGATGTTCGCATTGAAGATTTGGAGGCACTACTTATATAGCGAGAAGTGTCAGATTTTCACCGACCACAGGAGCCTCAAGTACTTCTTCACCCAGAAGGAGCTGAACATGAGGCAGCGCAATGGCTAGAGTTGGTGAAGGACTATGACTGTGACATTAGCTACCACTCGAGTAAAGCTAATGTGGTGGCACACGCTTTGAGCCGAAAGACTGCAGTAGTTGCGTGTTTGTCAGTTGAGAGGCCACTACAGGCTGAGATTCATAGATTCTGTCTGGAGTTTTATTTAGGAGACTGTGCATCGAGTTTGGCATTGCTCACTATTCAGCCGACTCTTCGAGAGCGGAATAGAGATGGACAGGCCTCCGATCAGGAGTTACAGCAGTGGATACAGTGGGATGAGGCCAGAGGACGAGGTTTGTACATATTTGAGGCTGGTATACTCCATTTTTCACAGGCCATATGTGGGTGCCAAGTACTGGACAGTTGAGATCCGAGATCTTGTCTGAGGCTCATGCATCGACGTACTCCATCCACCCAGGGAATAGGAAGATTTATAGAGACTTGCAGACATTGTATAGGTGGCTGGGGATGAAAAAGGCATTGGGAGATTCTTGTCTGAGTGCTTGACTTGTCAGCAGGGTTGAGATCCGAGATCTTGTCTGAGGCTCATGCATCGACGTACTCCATCCACCCAGGGAATATGAAGATGTACAGAGACTTGCAGACATTGTATAGGTGGCCGGGTATGAAAAAGGACATTCGGAGATTCTTGTCTGAGTGCTTGACTTGTCAGCAGGTCAAGGCAGAGCATCAGCGACCAGCAGGGTTGTTGCAGCCACTCCCTATTCTCGAGTGGAAGTGAGAGCATACTACGATGGATTTTGTGGTTGAACTACCCAGGGGTTACACGGAGATATGGGTGATTGTGGACAGACTCACCAAGTCAGCGTATTTCTTATAGGTGAAGACTACTTTCACCCTAACGCAGTACACAGAGCTTTATATCTCAAAGGTTGTCAGGCTGCATGGCATACCAGTCTCTATAGTTCGGATAGAGACACCAGATTCACATTATTGTTTTGGAGGATCTTACATGCCGCCTTGGGGACTAGATTGGCGTTCAGCACGGTGTTTCACCCGCATACGGATGGGCAATCGGATAGATTCATCTAGATTCTGGAGGATTTGCTGAGATCTTGTGTGATAGACTTTCAGGGTAAGTGGGACTCGAGATTGCCGCTGGTAGATTTCACGTACAACAACAGCTTTCAGGAAACGATAGGGATGGCTCCGTATGAGGCGCTGTACGGGAGGAGATGCAGATCTCCCGTGCACTGGGACGAGGTTGGAGAGAGAGTGCTGACTGGGCCGGAGTTAGTGCAGCAAACAGCAGATATTGTGACAAGGATTTGGGATCGGATGAGGACAGTCCAGAGTCGTCAAAAGAGTTATGTCGATCAGAGACGACGATATCTGGAGTTAGCTGTTGGAGATCATGTGTTCGTCAGGGATATCGCCCATGAAGGGCGTGATGCGCTTTGGCCGGAGAGGCAAGCTTAGCCCGAGGTTTATTGGGCCATTCGAGATTTTGGAGAGGGTTGGTACCTTGGCATACCGTGTAGCGTTACCACCCAGCTTGTCAGTAGTTCATAATGTGTTCCACATCTCGATGCTGCGGAAGTACGTTCCGAATCCGTCACACGTTTTGGATATTGAGCAGCTCCACTTAGAGCCAAACTTATCATTTGAGGAGCGACCAGTACAGATTATAGCTCGAGAGGAGCGCAGGCTGAGAGCGCGGAGTATTCCGAAGTTCAAGGCCCGGTGGCAGAATCACTCGAAGGATGAAGCTATCTGGGAGACTAAGGCCGATATACCAACGTGCTACCCGGAGTTATTTGGTACGTACTTAATTTCGGGGACGAAATTCTTATAAGAGGGGAGAGTTGTAACGCCTAGAAATTCTAAAATTCTTATATTTTAAGAATAAATTTATTATTTTTAAGCAACAATTTCTGAAAATTGGGGTTTTTATGATTATTTTGGAGAGGAACCCGTTTTTCGCCTATACGGGTTGATTTATTGGATTTTAAGGTGTTTTAAAATTTGAGGGGACTTTAATTACGAAAATTTTCCATTTTCAAAGCAAAGTCAAAGTTTTAATTATCTTATCAAATTAAGGGAGGGGCAAACATGTCAAAAGTTTCTTCCTTTTTTTTTAAACTATAGGGGTCAATTGTATCACACTCCATTGTTTCAAAACACCAAAAAATTAATCAAAACCTAGCTAAAGCCTCCACTACCTCCTCCCTACAGCATGTCCCCCTCCTCCCCTTTCAAAGTTTCAATAATTTCAAGATGGTGATTTAAAGGCTGTCCGGTCCCGATCTCTCGTCCTCTACGTAGGTAACTGGCAGATAACTATTCTCTCCAAGCCAGGCATGTTGTGACACCCGAACCCAACGGGGCCACGAGAATTGGGGTAAACAAAAATTTTCGAATAAAATAAGGGCTAAAAGATAATTTGTTATAAGCTGCATCTCTTATAACTCAAAGGAAACAAGACACAAAACAATTCAAAGATCAGCAGGTACATAAGTTCGCGCGCTACTGCTAAAATAATTTGCGGAAAACAGGGTATTTCATATAACTTTTGCAATTGCGGTTTACAACAGCTGTGTATTCTATGTAAATATACAACCATTGCTACTGATTTAATACAGCACAACCTAATCAAAACAATACAACTGAGACACGGAAAACGTAGGCCTTGGATAAACACAACGCCACCCTCAGATCGCTAGTTGATTGCCCAGATTTTAGTTTGTGCTTTTGCGGGTGAAATCTGGTCGAAATTGAAGCTGAATTGTTCGAATTGTGATAGAGGTCTGGTCCCCTGTGTAACAGCGCGTTTTGTCTCGAGAAGTAGATAAACCGTTGTCGTTTGATGAGGTCTGCTAGTTTGTGTGAAGGCTGGAACGTGAGATCTGTTTTCTTAGCGTTCGTTCGAGAGTTGCGCGGTGAGATTCGATGACGTAAGCAAGTCTATGGGTGACGTAAGCAAATATTATGCAAGAACGTGATAGCGTTCATTTGAGAAATCTGGTCTCGTTACGACGTCGTTTTGTGCTTTGCGCGAGTTGATTTAGGCGCTGATATCTGTTTTAGCGTGGCGTTGGGCCTGGGATCTGGTTGTGCTTATACGCCGTCGTTTTGGAGTTGTGCGCGAACGCTGGGATCTGTTTTGGTGGAAACGATGTCGTTTAGCTTTGTGCGTTGAATTGAACGCTGAAATCTGTTTTGCGCGAGTTTTGTTGAAGCACTGAAAGCTTGTTCCAGTACGTCGTCGTTTTGATCCTTAGTTTTAATTGAGGAGTCTGTTTTGCCTTTGCTTTGTGCGAGAAACCTGCTTTGCGATAACTTGAGTTGTAGGACCCTGTTTTTGTCGGTGTTTGACTTGCCTTGTAGCTTTTTGAGTAGAGGATATAAATATAAGTGTTGATTTACACTTAGAGCATTCCAGACCTGATATTTCTTATCCTCAAACTCAAAACCCTCGATTTTAGCTACTGTTCACCGTCACTTTCTATCGCAATTTTCTGTTGATTCCGACCTCCGTTTTTCGAGTTCTTGGTAGCGTTGGAAACCTCTTGAAAAGACCTTTCTTTTCCTACCAACCTTGGAGGCTGTTTTGAGCTGAGGCGAGAGCGCGAAGCTGCTGAGTTTTGGACAGTAGGTTGCGCCGTGCGTTTCCAACCTTTGGGTGAGATTTCTTTTGTTGATTTGAGCTTTGTTTTGGTATGTTAGTGCCTACGTAGAAGTTTAGAACTTGCGGATAGCTTCTGGCCGTAGGGTTAACATGTGTGTTCAGTAGATTTGAGCTTCGATTGTTCATACCTTGCACAGATTTGTTGCTGGAAAACTCTTCGGCCGTGTGATTTTGAGGCTAAGTGGGATCT
>KV000508.1:187797-210922 GCA_001598015.1 Dorcoceras hygrometricum | reverse complement strand
GTATTCCATACATCCAGGAGGAACGAAAATGTTCAAGGATTTGCAAGCTCTGTTTTGGTGGCCAGGAATGAAACGCGACATTTGTAAATTTGTTGCGGAATGTTTAACCTGTCAACAAGTTAAAGCAGAACACCAGAGACCAGCAGGAATGTTAAAGCCACTTCCTATACCTGTTTGGAAATGGGACAACATAGCAATGGATTTTGTGGTAGGATTACCCAGAACAGTTTCAGGTTGTAACGCAATTTGGGTAGTAGTGGACAGATTGACTAAGTCTGCTCATTTCCTCCCTGTAAAGACAACCGATGGTTTGAATAAGTATGCAGAGCTGTATATCAAGGAAATTGTCAGACTTCACGGGATTCCAAGTTCTATTGTATCAGATAGAGATCCCAAATTCACTTCGAGATTCTGGAAAAGTTTACACCAAGCCTTAGGAACGAATTTAACTTTCAGTACAGCGTTCCATCCTCAAACCGATGGGCAATCAGAAAGAGTAATTCAAATACTGGAAGATTTGTTAAGGGCTAGTGTTCTAGATTTTTCAGAAAGCTGGGAATCTAAGCTACCATTGATTGAATTCACCTACAACAACAGTTATCAAGCGTCGATAGACATGGCACCATACGAAGCTCTGTATGGCAGGAAATGTCGATCACCAATCCTTTGGGATGATGTGGGTGAAAGAAATGAAATAGGACCTGATATTATAGAACAAACTTCAGAAGAAATTAAGAGGATACGTGAAAGAATGAAGACTGCTCAAAGTAGGCAGAAAAGTTATGCAGACATTCATCGCAGAGACGTGAGCTTTGCGGTGGGAGATCACGTGTTCCTAAAAATCTCACCAATGAGAGGTGTTTTGAGATTTGGAAAGAAAGGGAAGTTAAGTCCCAGATATGTTGGACCATTTCAAATCTTAGAACGAATTGGAACGTTAGCATATCGTTTAACACTACCTCCAAAAATGTCCTCTGTCCACAACGTGTTCCATGTATCAGCACTTCGAAGATACATTGCGAATCCATCGCATGTTCTCAGACATGAACCAGTGCAATTGGAACCAGACTTGACTTACGAAGAAACTCCAGAAAAGATTTTAGCAAAGGAAAATCGTAAGTTAAGAAACAGAACTATCCCAATGATCAAGATTCAAGGTAATTCACAGCAGGAAGATGGAGGGAAATGAACAGGATGGAAGGAATGTGTTTATCGTGGACGACAGAGTTCTTTATTTCCTTCTAGTTCAAAGTTATAGCTTCTTTTTGAGAACACTTTTGTATCATACTGAATATTCTGATGTAAGTTGTATCAAAACAAAATTTCAGAGTTTTGTTATGTTTTTAACCAGACGTTATCACTCTACGAGATGTATTATTGGCATATGATATAGTTGTTCTCTCCATTTCCGCACTACTGCTTAAGTTATTCTAGATCTCTTATCTTCGAATGCGAAGAATTTTATTATTCTCGTTTCAACCCAGATAGTTAGTAACGATCCATTCTCCAACGTTTATGACTCTTGATTTTATTCAATTGAGACCCAAAACTTATAAATATTACGTCAAGAAAATGAGGGTCGTTACAGTTTCCCTCGAGGTTTGAACCTCTGACAATTCGACTGTTGTGGCACTTGAGGATATTGGAAAGAAGGCATCGCTTCCGGTACAGGTTGAAAACTACGTCCAGCTATCGGCTGAACCTGATTCTGCACCTCCATCAGACTCTCCTCAATATCCACTGCTCTGTCCACAGCCTCAGCATACGTCACAGGGGAACCAGCTAACACCATCCGGAACAACTCAGGCCTTAACCCTCTCAGAAACTTTTTCCTCTTCGTCCTCTCCTGGTTCACAACATGGGGAACATGTTGGCGCAGCGGCGGATCCGGATCTCCCGGGGCGCAGCGGAAGATTTTAAAATTTGGACCCGAGAACGGTCAATACATAGTATAAACAGCAATTAAACATTCATAGGATGTTTAGTTTGGTACCTTGCTGGCGTCTAGGCACCTGGCTCCGACCAATTTCACGAGGAAATCGGCACCTCAACGGTAGGCGGTTATCGTTCTCCTAATTCGGTCCATGACTAAAATCTCGATCCCTTCGTCGGTCTGCACTAGAAAACGCAACGAATATTCCGCGGACAGAATCTCCTCGTCGAGACGGTCGAAACAAGTCCGACGGCGGCGACAGGCGGCGGCGGCGGCGCGTCGGCGGCGGGCGGCGTCGGCAAGGAGAGGCGGCGGCCGTGAGGAGTGTGGGAAGGGAGGGAGGCGTGCTCTAGGGTTTGTGGAGTGTGTTGTAAATGCAACCCCAAGGCCTCTATATATAGACTTTCTATGGGCTGGAACCGGCCCAATGGGCCTGGGTCGGGCCCAGTCCCAGAGTGCACATTCATTTCAAGTCCATCACCGTGGCTCCATCATAATCCCGATCGACGATCAGATCGGACCGATCTACACAGTTTACAAAACTGTGTATTATGATGCGAAAACAATTTTTCGGACCACCTAATCCAAAATAGCAGTTTGGCCCCTGCAAGTTTCAAGGATAGTCAAACTAGCCCAAACTTTAGGGAAATTGCATTTTTGACCCTGTTTAATTTTAGGAGTCGCACTTCCATCCTTCCTCCTCCTATACTCAACACATTGAGCTTAATTTCCGTGTGGGAATCGAGAAACCAGTACTTGTGTGACCCTCAATGGTTCAGGGATACAGCTAGCCGTGGGCTCACAATAATTGTGACTCCGAAATCATAATTTCGGACTAACCCATCGAATCATGGTAAAGCGTCTAGCAACATCGCCCCATGATCCTCTAGGTATCACTGATAGTGCCTGCAAGAACCAGTTGGTCATGGTTAGCGTACAGTACGGTCCTTTCAACACAAATATCCCGATCAGATCAACGACCATTGGTAAATCGAGAGTCGCTAGAGATCCAATAACCATGCATACATCTCGGAGATCAAATAGTGACATTGTGTGTGTTACTACCCATTTACCTAAAACACATCTAGTACTCTGGCCAGAGATTTATCACACTATTATCTCCTCAGATAGCATAGGATATCCATGCACAAAGACGAGCGGTTAATCCTCGACAACGAAGCATCGACTCCTACATGCATCGGGACCTCACCCAATCCTGCCACCTGATGACCCCAACTGAGTCGGTAAACGGGTCAAAGTGAGGCGCCTATCATGTAGAGTCTCAATGACGTTTCGAGTAGTAAGGGCTAATCTGTACAATCAAGACCTCGGACTTAATCCACTCGATAAATGGTAACCACTTGAAAAGTCCGAACGAGGGTAGTTCGATAGATTACCAGGTCACTATCCATCTGCATGCTCAGAACATCACAATGTTCCCTACCAATGAAACGTGGTACTTCACATCGCAGATGCTAGTCTCAAACTCGGGCGGCCTTATCCTCATTTTGACGGCCCAATCGACTAGGAACGAGTTTAGAACTGAGTCGATCGGTCCGATCTGATCGGCGATCGGAGTTACGATGAAGTCACAGTGGTGGGGATGAACCGAATGTTAACCCGTTGGACTCGGGCCCGTTGGGCCGGTACAATCCTACCACAAGTCTATTTAATTAGACTAGACTTCATTAACCACAACACTTAGACTCCTAACCCTAAACCTAATTGTAGCCGCCGCCCCCTCTCCTCTCTATAAGCCTCACGCCGCCGCCGTGTGCCGCCCGCCGCCGCTTTGCCGAAAAATTGTTTCCGGCCTAGTTTTTCGAGGAGAATCCATTGGCGATAAAATCATTCAGCCTTCTAGTGCAGGCTGATTGGAGGGAGATCGATTCCGGTCGTGGACCTGATTGACGGATCTACCGCCACCTACCATGAAGAGCCAGCGTTCTTGTAATTCCGGTTGGAGTCAGGCACAAGTGCCAGCAAGGTATTCCTTAAAACACCCTATGAATGTCATAGAGTTTGTTGTTTTTATCGTATTGATCGTCTCCCGGCACATGTTTTTCTGTTCTTCCGCTGCCTCGCCGGGGGGCGTGATCCGGATCCCAACAGTGGTATCAGAGCCCAGGTTTTCGGATCTGATCAATACTTTATGCCATAATTGTATCTATATCTCGGAATTTCAGATCGAAAAGTTTCCCGGATCTGATCAATATGAATTGCCATAATTGTATCTAACCTTTGTATTTCAGATTGAATCGAACAACAAAATCGGTCTTGCATGTCACCGGCCGCCGCCATGGTTTGCGTCGGCGACTTGCCGTCGCACGCGCATATGCGCGCGCAACTATATGCGCGCTTGTCGCGCATCATGCGTGAGAGATGGCCAGCAAATCTCGGCGGCGCACGCAACAGCCCCTGCGCACTGGTTGCGCATCGTGGCGGCCCGTCGCGTCCCTCGTCCTCGCGCAAAACGTTGCGCCGTGGAAAGCAAATCGTGCGCCATGATCAACGCTGATTGCGTGATGAATGTCGGCCATGAATTGCTGCTGGCGCACGGCCGTGCGCCTGGAGTGGGGCGACGATGTGCTGCGTCGCGTGCGGCTTGCTGCCATACGATAGCGCAAACTTTGCACACCGGCCGAACGATGGAGGCGCGCTGTTGACGCGGCCGAGCATGCGTTTTGCGCCGCGCGAAATCATGGTTTCGTGGCGGCGCCGCCGGCCGGCCGCCGCTCCGGTAAAGCTCCGGCGATGCCGTGACGGTTGATTTCTTCTAGGGTTTGGTTCGGGCCTGTCCCGTGCAGCCCGTGAAGTTATCGGGCCGGTATCCGATATCGGGCCCGGTTTTGGTCGTTTTTGAAATTTTAAGTTTTTGGGCCTAGAATTGTTTTAAGCCCAATTTGATACAATTAAAATTAGTAAAATGTGATTTTAATTTTAAAATGTGATTTTATAATGAAATATGATTTTGTTGATTAAAATTCGATTTTATCGACAAAATACGATTTTATTAAAAAATGCGATTTTATGATTAAAATATGATTTTGTGATAAATAATTAGATTATTTAAATTATGCATGTTAATTAGATTATCTGAATGATTGGGGTGATCGAGAGCCGTGCCCAATTTGTTAGGTGTATGCGATAGGTTTTGTATGATTTCGATTTGTAAATGTATTTTGATTATCATTTAAAGTGGGCCTGTTTGTGGCCCGTTCCCACCCCTTGATAAATGTATCCCTTAAATGTCATGGTAGATTTAAATGTAAATTACTAGATTTAGTGGGAGGACATCCGGAGATGGTGGACAATGACGATCAAGATATTGAAGACCGAAGATCTGTAAAACCGGAAAGCTTTGTAATAGGATTGCATTGCATATTGCATTACCCCTAGGATTGGACCCAGGTCCGTGGCTGGAAACCACGGACCGCATAGCTCTCGCGATCGATCATCCCAATGTTTAATTATATATTTGATATATAGTTTAATTGAATCCGCATGTCTGCATGTTTTAAATTAGATTTAAATATGCATGAGACCAAAAATTTTCAAAAATAAAATCCCTCGTTTTAAATTTGATTTAAAACTCATATCAAGATAAATGTTTATTCGATAAACAAAATGGTATTTAAAATTGTTTAAATTTCCCTACCTTCCATCAACAATGGGTGTACGTCGATGCTACCCGTATACATGGCCCGACTCATATTATTGAGGGGGTCATGTATGCCGGAAAGCTGTCCACGCCATTGACAACTGTTGTGAGTCGGCTGGAACTCCCTTTAACGTTGGCTCATATTATTGGGGACGTTAAGGGGACCGTCCTTCACGACTCAACATTGATGGGTCAATCTTGACACGTGATAGTAAACGGCGTCATATTATTGGGCCCTTACTGGACGTGAGGTAAATACATGGAGGTTGCAACGGTTGCAATCGGAAACTACCTTTCGGGGGTCATGGATGGCTGATATTATTTGGGTCCATGATCGCTTGATTGGGCTCCGTGTACCCACTAAAGAAACCTGTTTTCTCGATTTCATTAGAGGGTGGTGAAATCGTTAAAATAGTGGGAGGGTAATTCATAAAACTTAATGACCATGTTTTATGTCTTAGCATTTATTTTATATATAGTTAGTAATGTATGTCTGTTTTCTTTTCAGTATAACTGCTTATAAAATGGTTTCTATGAAAACCCGCTCGCTGCTATACTGGATAGCAACAGGTTCACCGGTCTGAACTACCAAGACTGGCTCCGGAACCTCAATCTTGTATTGGCTTCGGAGAAGCTCCTCTATACGATAGAGAAGTCCCATCCGGAGGAAACCCCTTCCGATATCAGCCCTGAGGAGCTGATCACGCTTAACCAATGGCGGGACGACGAGGTTAAAGCTCGGTGCTATGTGATGTCATCGATGTCCAATGAAATGCAACGGCGCTTTGAGAAGACAAAGTATGCCTCTGCCATACTATTTCATCTCAAGGAACTGTACGGGGAGAACTCTCGACATGAGAGGTTCACGGCTGTCAAGGAGCTGATGACGAGCTGCATGCGCGATGGGACTTCGGTCCGCGAGCATGGGGTTCGTATGATTAGTTGCTGCAGTAGCTATATGAGATGTTTATTTATTTCTGTCTTCAGATTTTAAGTTGTTGTTACGAGACGTTTTATTTGTTCCTGAATTGATTAAAAACATTATTTATATTCCTATGCTTGATAGAGATGGATATTCTTGTATGTTTGCTAATTCGATTTGTAATATTTACAAGAATGAATGTTTAATTGGAATTGGGGAACGCGAAAACGATTTATACATCTTAAAATTAAAAGACATTCCAACTCGCGATGTCGAAGCACATACGACAACGATTAAACGGAAACACGATAACTTGAACCCAGCAGAACTTTGGCACGCTAGGCTAGGTCATATTTCTCTAAGTAGGATGAACAAGTTGGTTAGGAGTGACTTGTTTGATCTGTCAGATATCAACTCCCTACCGAATTGTTAATCTTGTCTTAAGGGAAAGATGACCAAGCAACCCTTCAAGGGCAAGGGTGAGCGTGCCCAAGGCCTATTGGATTTGATCCATACTGATGTGTGCGGCCCGTTTAGTATTGGTACTAAATACGGTCACACATACTTCATCACCTTTACCGATGATTACTCTAGGTATGGGTACTTGTACTTGATAAAATACAAGTCTGAATCTTTTGAAAGGATCAAAGAATTCAAGGCTGAAGTAGAAAATCAATTAGGCAAAAGTATTAAAGCACTCCGATCTGATCGAGGTGGTGAATACTTAAGTGCTGAATTTCAAGATTATCTGAAAGAGAATGGGATTCTCTCACAGTGGACCCCTCCTGCCACACCACAGCTCAATGGTGTAGCGGAGCGTCGTAATCGGACCTTTTTGGACATGGTTCGATCTATGATGAGCTTCACTGAACTTCCTACCTCGTTTTGGGGCTATGCACTCGAAACGGCGGTAATGTTGTTGAACAATGTCCACACCAAGGCAGTGGACAAGACTCCGTATGAGATATGGATGGGAAAACCACCCAAGTACTTATTTATGAGGATTTGGGGATGTCCTGCTTACGTGAAGCAGACAGTGGGAGATAAGCTGGATACGAGATCCATCTTATACTACTTCATTGGGTATCCAAGGAATTCCATTGGATACTACTTCTACTATCCGAGCGAAACAAAAGTGTTTGTTTCTAGGAATGCCACCTTTATTGAAAGGGAATTTTCTACTTGATAGAAAGGGAAAAATAGTAGAACTCGAAGAGGTTCGAGATCCAATCGAAGTACCAGGTGAGTCTCCTGCACCTACAGAGCCAGTACCAGAAATGGTCGCACCTAGGAGATCCGAAAGGATTCCTAGGGCTCCTGAGAGATATGGTTTTCTCCTTGAAGATGATCAAGATGAACAAGTTGTTGGATCTGATCCAAGAACTTTCAAGGAGGCAATTTCCGATGCTGATTCTAATTTGTGGCTTGAAGCAATGCAGTCTGAGTTTGACTCAATGCATTCTAACCAAGTTTGGACTCTGGTTAACCCTCCCGAAGGAATTGTTCCTATTGGGTGCAAATGGGTGTACAAGAGGAAACTTGGGCCTGATGGTAAGGTAATGACCTACAAGGCGCGACTGGTCGCGAAAGGTTACACTCAAAGGCAAGGTGTTGACTATGATGAAACCTTCTCGCCAGTCGTAATGTTCAAGTCAATTAGAATCTTGTTAGCCATAGCCGCATGGTACGACTATGAGATATGGCAAATGGATGTGAAAACTGCGTTCCTTAATGGAAACATTAAGGAAGAGATCTATATGACGCAGCCTGAGGGTTTCACATCTGTTGGAAGTGATCATAAGGTATGCAAGCTTCAGAGATCGATCTACGGTCTCAAACAAGCATCGCGAAGTTGGAACCTGAGATTCGATGAAACAATTAAGGAATTTGGTTTCATCAAGAATCTCAAATTGGGTATCCAAAGAATTCCATTGGATACTACGTTCTACTATCCGAGCGTAAACAAAAGTGTTGTTTCTAGGAATTCCACCTTTAGGGAATTTCTACTTGATAGAAAGGGCAAAATAGTAGAACTCGAAGAGGTTCGAGATCCAATCGAATTACCAGGTGAGTCTCCTGCGCCTACAGAGCCAATACCAGAAATGGTCGCACCTAGGAGATCCGAAAGGATTCCTAGGGCTCCTGAGAGATATGGTTTTCTCCTTGAAGATGATCAAGGTGATCAAGTTGTTGGATCTGATCCAAGAACCTTCAAGGAGGCAATTTCCGATTCTGATTCTAATTTGTGTCTTGAAGCAATGCAATCTGAGTTTGACTCAATGCATGCTAACCAAGTTTGGACTCTCGTTAACCCTCCCGAAGGAATTGTTCCTATTGGGTGAAAATGGGTATACAAGAGGAAACTTGGGCCTGATGGTAAGGTAATGACCTACAAGGCACGATTGGTCGCGAAAGGTTACACTCAAAGGCAAGGTGTTGACTATGATGAAACCTTCTCGCCAGTCGCAATGTTCAAGTCAATTAGGATCCTGTTAGCGATAGCCGCATGGTACGACTATGAGATATGGCAAATGGATGTGAAAACTGCGTTCCTTAATGGAAACATTAAGGAAGAGATCTATATGACGCAGCCTGAGGGTTTCACATCTGTTGGAAGCGAGCATAAGGTATGCAAGCTTCAGAGATCGATCTACGGTCTCAAACAAGCATCACGGAGTTGGAACCTGAGATTCGATGAAACGATTAAGGAATTTGGTTTCATCAAGAATTCCGAGGAGCCATGTGTCTATAAAAAGGTAGTTAAAAGCGCTGTGACGTTCCTAGTACTTTATGTTGATGACATTCTACTCATTGGAAATGATGTAGGAATGTTGCAGTCAACTAAAGTATGGTTGTCTAGCAGATTTTCGATGAAGGACATGGGTGAAGCATCCTACATTCTTGGAATACAGATCTATCGGGATAGATCTAAACGGATGCTCGGGCTCACCCAAGCTACCTACATCGATACCATACTTAAGAGGTTCTCTATGGAAGAGTCCAAGAGAGGACACCTACCTATGTACCACGGGATCACTCTATCTAAGTCTATGTGTCCAAAGACTGATGAGGAGATAGAGAGTATGGCACGTGTACCATATGCCTCGGCAATAGGTAGTATTATGTATGGCATGATCTCGACTAGATCGGATGTCGCGTATGCTCTGAGTGTCACGAGCCGCTACCAGGCCAACCCCGGCCAATTGCATTGGAAGGCTGTGAAGGATATTCTTAAGTACTTGCGAAGGACTAAGAATATGTTCATGGTCTATGGGGGTGGTGAACTGAAACTGGAAGGCTACACTGATTCTAGCTTCCAGTGTGACGTGGATGATTCGAAATCAACCTCTGGATTTGTATTCATGCTCAATGGTGGTGCTGTCTCTAGGAAGAGTTCCAAGCAAGACACCATCGCGGATTCAACCACTGAGGCTGAGTACATTGCAGCATCAGCTGCTGCTAAGGAGGCCGTTTGGATAAGGAATTTCGTCCAAGAGTTGGGCATCATTCCTAATGGAGTTGGTCCAGTCCTGGTGTACTGCGACAACACGGGTGCCGTTGCGCAAGCAAAGTAGCCTAGGTCTCACCAAAGATCCAAACACATACTGAGGAAATACCACATAATCCGGGATATTGTGGCTAGAGGTGACATAGCAGTTGAGAGAGTCGCCTCTGCAGACAACGTTGCTGATCCACTTACGAAGCCCTTGCCTGGACCGTTGTTTGAAAAACATCATGAAACAATGGGACTGCGTCTGATGAGTAGTTGGCTTTAGGGCAAGTGGTAGATTGTTAGAGTAGATGCCCAACTAGCCAACTTGTGGCGTGTGGGTTTATAGACTCTTGTATATAACAATCTTTATATATGATATTCGCATTTATTATATGGCGATCTTTACTTTCATTGTGTGTATGATGATTTACAATTGCGTTGAGTAAAGACCTAGAATACACTAAAGTGTATGTTAGATGTGATAGTGGGTATGACGGCTATCATGAAACACATCTAATAGTCACTGTGTATTCTGAACATGGTCAAAATGAGGATAAGGCCGCCCGAGTTCGAGACTAGTATCTGCGATGCGAAGTACCATGTTTCATTGGTATGGAACATTGTGATGTTCTGAGCATGCAGATAGATAGTGACCTGGTGATCTATCGAACTACCCTCGTTCGGACTTTCCAAGTGGTTACCATTTGTCGAGTGGATAAGTCCTAGGTCTTGGTTGTACTGATTAGTCCTCACGACTCGAAACGTCATTGAGACTCTACATGATAGGCGTCTCACTTTGACCCGTTTGCCGACTCACTTGGGGTCATAAGGCGTCGGGATTGGGTGAGACCCGATGCATGTAGGAGTCGATGCATCGTTGTCGAGGATTCACCGCTCGCAGACATGCGTGGATATCCTATGCTATCTGAGGGGATAATAGTGTATAAATCTCTGGCCAGAGTACTAGAAGTGTTTTAGGTAAATGGGTTTACCTAGTTACACTCGCGATGTCACTATTCGATCTCCATGATATATGCATAGCTATCGGATCTATAGCGACTCTAGATTTACCAATGGTTGTTGATCTGATCGGGATATATGGATTGAAAGGACCGTACTGTACGCTAACCACGACCAACTGGTTCTTGCAGGAACTATCAGTGATACCTAGGGGTTCAGCCTTCTAGTGCAGGCTGATTGGAGGGAGATCGATTCCGGTCGTGGACCTGATTGACGGATCTACCGCCACCTACCATGAAGAGCCAGCGTTCTTGTAATTCCGGTTGGAGCCAGGCACAAGTGCCAGCAAGGTATTCCTTAAAACACCCTATGAATGTCATAGAGTTTGTTGTTTTTATCGTATTGATCGTCTCCCGGCACATGTTTTTCTGTTCTTCCGCTGCCTCGCCGGGGGGCGTGATCCGGATCCCAACAAGAAGCTCTCCCACGAAATCACAACTCCAGTATCTCTCATGACACGAGAAGTACCCTTCCACCAGCGTTGCGCATGCTCTCTCAACTGCAACACTGCTAACTTCAGTCTCCTCTCTTGCGAGTACTCCACTACGTCAAACAACTCTTCCATGTGCTCAAGCCAGCGTTCCGCCAACAAACCAGCCTCGACACCGATAAACATTGGGGGATTCATCCTCTGGAACCTAGCCAACACTAGCTCCATCTCTCCAATCTGTCGGGTCACAACATCCACCTCTACTTCAGCCTGTCTACCACGGTGACGCAAAGGGATACCCTGCTGCTCAACATCCTCATCACTGCCCGGGGCTCTAGACTCCCCATCTATCTGCCTAGCGATCCTACTCCTACCTCTCCTTGGCAGCATCTACCAAAACTCAGAGGTAAGAAAAACAAGCAGATAAATCACAGAGGCAAGTAATCAAATCACACAAACACAGAGTCAGTCAAAATCAAACTCAAACTCTGTGCCTAGACACAAGTGCGATCAAAAGGAAACGAGCTTATCCCAGTTTAAGCTCTGATACAAAAAATGTCAGGCCACATGCGCTAATACAATAATTATTCACAAATATGCGGAAGCATCATAAAAATATGGGCTAAAAATTTTCGAATAATTGGGCCTGATCCAATATCATTCAAAATACATCATACTTAAAATAAGAGTAAACTCTAGTGCCTAGACACAAGTGCGATCAAAAGGAACGAGCTTATCCCAGTTTAAGCTCTGATACAAAAAATGTCAGGCCACATGCGCTAATACAATAATTATTCACAAATATGCGGAAGCATCATAAAAATATGGGCTAAAAATTTTCGAATAATTGGGCCTGATCCAATATCATTCAAAATACATCATACTTAAAATAAGAGTTTAACTCAAAACTCAAAAAACAACAACACACGATCCCCAACATAATATAGAGGCACAGGACATACCCTGGCTCAATATAAATATAAATACACTGGGACTCAAATTAAAAAGGGGATCGACCAGCTGAAACTCCACTCTGTCCAGCTTGGTTACCTGAAGAACCTGAAATGGCCAACACCGACCACAGCAGCCCAAAACAGGGAAAATAAACAAGGTCAAACCTCAGTAGTAAGAGCACACTAAAAGCATCTATCATATCAGACAATGCAATATCTCAATCGTGCAATGCATGAAAAGGGCTACCAAGAATCATCGGTAGGCAAATAGCACAACGACTCAGCTACTCAGATCTCATCAATCATCATCATCTTGTGATCTTTAGGTACGACGACTCAGTCGACCATCACAAGGCAATGTGGTATTCAGGCACAACGACTCAGCTGTCCACCACATCAAAAACAGCATTGGACCTTTCAGGCATGACGACTCAGCCGGCCGATCTCAACATGTTAAGGGATTCAGCTTTCGAAGGAATCAGTCTCAATATGTATGCGTGAATGCACAGCAAACTCATGCTTAAAATCAATGCATATAATCACACACACAAACTTATATGAGTACAAAATCATTACACAGTCAATACAAATCACAGCAGCTAATACACGAAAGAAATATCCCAAAGCTGATAACAAAGCTGCTTAATCTAGCTCAATTCGTACCTCAAATCAGCTTTTACCTCAACAGATCTTACAAAAATATGGAAGCGGCAACTAACTCAAGTCTACCGCCTAGCAGCTTCACGACGAACTCAACAGAAGCCACTACCTGCTCAAAAATCTGTCAAGATATCTAAATATCAACTCAAATCTGAACTCAAACAGCTTAATTCCTAAAGCCCAGTAGCATAACTCAGCTACCTAACTCCTACAGAGCATTACTCAACTCTCATAAGAAGCTTAAATCGATAAAGAATCACTTACCCTAAGCTGTTAAAGAACAGAAGAACTACTGGTCCACAATCACGAAGACACACGAACACTGCAACAACTTCATGCTCCTCAAATCCGACGACTCCAGTCTCCAAACTTGTATCAATCGAAAGCCCTAGAGAAGAAGATCTCAACGCTACCAATCTTGCTCCAAGAGGCGGCGAAAAACTACGGTAATTGACGGAAATAGGGTTCGGGTGAACAGTAACTATCGAGGGTTATCAGGGATGAAGATAAGTAATATAAGGTTCGAAATACTCTAAGTGTTGATCGACACTTACATTTAAATCCCCAGGTCTGTACTACAGCAGAAGTCATCATCGACTAATTCAGATCTCTCCCCAACTCAGATCTTGGTACTGATCAGCTTTCATTCTAAGGCAGAAGCCTCTCGGATCTGGTTCTCTAAACAATACCAAAACGACGTCGCTCTTACTTATCAAAACGACGTAGCATCGGAGTCTGCTCTCTCAACAGATCCCGCTAACGCTCCTCAGATCTTGATCACATCTGTATCAACAAACGCACTGGTCTACACAGTACCGTTGACCAACGTTGACATCTGAACAACTCTTGACCACTGACCATCGCTGACTTCCTCGAGTAGAAGCTCATGCCCACCAAACAGATCTCACTCACTAGCACCAAGTCTGAATAGGCAATATGATGTCGCATTCGCACCTGAACGACAGCATTTCGCTCCCTGCTTGCGACAACTCACGCAAACACACCAAATCCTCAAATCTGGAAACCCGATACTCAGAAACTCAATTACCTAATTCTAAACCAAATCTAATTAGCTATAAATCGTACTTAACAAATTCTAGTCCTCACATGAGGTTTGACCTCGTTTTATTTTTCCTGTTTTTGGGCTGAGTTGGTCTGTTTTGGCCTTTGCAGGATCTTCAGGTAATCCAGCTGGACTGAGTGGAGCGTCAGCTGGTAGATCCCCGTTTTGAGTCCCTGCTATTATATATTTTGTATGGAACCAGGGGATGCCCTGGGTGATTATGTATTTGGGGATCTGTGTTTGTATTTTACCTGTATATTTTGATGTTGATGTTGTTTGATTTTTGAGTCAAAATCCATATTTTGAGTACGATTGTATTTTAAATGATGATGTCAGTTCAGGCCCAAAACAAAAATTTTTAGCCCGTAATTCTATGCTTTCGTGTAATTACGATTAATTGAGTCATTAATCTATGTTTTAGAGCATCGGGCCTGACAGCTTCAGCTCGCAGCTCTTGTCTGATATGATCTGCTACATCGCACTGGTTCAGCTCACAGCTCTTGTCTGATCTAATCTGCTCCAGCTTAAACCTGCGCACTCGTGTTGATCGTCAATAACATGAGAGAAAGTTTTGTGTTAATGAAAATCCAGATATGATCTGTTACATAGATCCAACAAAGTCTAAGGTTGATCTTGTTGGGTGTCCGGATCACGCCCCCCGGCGAGGCAGCGGAAGAACATAGAATTAACAGCCGGTAGACGATCAATACGATAGATAACAAAACAATTGACATTCATAGGGTGTTCAAAACACTACCTTGCTGGCACTTGTGCCTGGCTCCAACCGGAATTACAAGAACACAGCTCTTCTCGGTAGACTGCGGTAGAAATCGCCAATCCGGTCCATGACCAGAAACGAGACTCCTTCTTCAGCCTGCACTAGAAGGACTGACGAGATCTGCACGAACGGATTCTCCTCGTCGAATTGGCCGGAAAATATTTCCGACGAAGCGGCGGCGGCGGCTATTGAAGAGAGGAGGGGCGGCGCTAGTATCTAGGTTTAGGGTTAAGTTGTTGTGTGTTGTTAAGTCTAGGTTTTAGTCTAATTAAATAAACTTAAGTGTTGGACTTGGACCGGCCCAACGGGCCCGGGTCCAACGGATGAACATTCAGTTCATCTCCACCACCGAGACTTCACCGTAACTCCGATCGCCGATCAGATCGGACCGATCGATTCAGTTTCCAAAACTGAACACTATGATCTGAAAAACCGTTTTTCAGAACCCTAGTGCAAAATGACCGTTTTGCCCCTCAACATTGGGAAACCTCGGTTTGACCACTGTTGACTTTTAGGAAGTCGCACTTCCCAAAATCCTCTTCTCGTGCTCAACACATTGAGCTGAGTATCCGTGCGGGAATCTCGAATCTAAGTACTTGTGTGACCCTCAATGGTTCAGGGATACAGCTAGCCGTGGGCCCACAACCATTGTGGCTCCAGAATCATAATTCCGGACCTGCCCAACGGATCATGGTAAGAGCGTCTAGCAACATCGTCCCATGATCCCCTAGGTATCACTGATAGTGCCTGCAAGAACCAGTTGGTCGTGGTTAGCGTACAGTACGGTCCTTTCAATCCATATATCCCGATCAGATCAACGACCATTGGTAAATCGAGAGTCGCTATAGATCCGATAGCTATGCATACATCTTGGAGATCGAATAGTGACATCGCGAGTGTAACTAGGTAAACACATTTACCTAAAACACTTCTAGTACTCTGGCCAGAGATTCATACACTATTACCCCCTCAGATAGCATAGGATATCCACGCATGTCTGCGAGCGGTGAATCCTCGACAACGATGCATCGACTCATACATGCATCGGGGTCTCACCAAATCCCGACGCCTTATGACCCCAAGTGAGTCGGCAAACGTGTCAAAGTGAGACGCCTATCATGTAGAGTCTCAATGACGTTTTGAGTCGTGAGGACTAATCAGTACAACCAAGACCTCGGACTTATCCACTCGACAAATGGTAACCACTTGGAAAGTCCGAAGGAGGGTAGTTCGATAGATCACCAGGTCACTATCTATCTGCATGCTCAGAACATCACAATGTTCCATACCAATGAAACATGGTACTTCGTATCGAAGATACTAGTCTCGAACTCGGGCGGCCTTATCCTCATTTTGACGGCCCAATCGACTAGGAACATGTTCAGAATACACAGTGACTATTAGATGTGTTTCATGATAGCCGTCATACCCACTATCACATCTAACATACACTTGAGTGCATTCTAGGTCTTTACTCAACGCAATTGTAAATCATTACACACATAATGAAAGTAAAGAACGCCATATGGATAAATGCGAATATCATATATAAAGATTGTTTCATACAAGAGTCTATAAACTCACACGCCACAAGTTGGCTAGTTGGGCATCTACTCTAACAGATCTCTTCCTCTTCAATCCTCGAGGCGATGGGTTGACTTGAGGACTCGGGACAAGAGTCCGGAGTCTCAATTTTTCCTTGGGCCAACTCATCGCAAAATGATCACAACTTAGCACTTTTGTTAAGGGAACTTGAATCCCCTGCTCTAGGTGTAGTGCTCTGTACTCTAATGTTCTCCATTTTAGAAACCAATGAATTCTGTATGACCTGGAGGATTGGGCTTTCTATTACAGACCAGAGTTGAGTCTAAGCATGTAAACATCCTGTAATTCGATCAGATACTATGCTCTTATCAGCTTGTTATAGCCTGCCTGCAACTTCTGCATTTATGGCCAGCTTGTTGAACTCGTTTTGAAGCATTTCAAAGTCTTCCCTTAAATGCCTCTGCATTTTTTCATGATGGCATCAAAATCAGTGCTGTCCATCTCTTGTTGAGAATCTACAAGAATATATTCATGAGATTTATTATTTGCAATATCAAAGATATAATTTTGGCATAAGCTTGGCATATTAGTAATATAGCTTTATCTGGTTTAGAATCAATTTTATTTCTTAAGAAAGCTTTAAATTGAGTGTTATCAATTTTCAAAGTAAATTTTGTTGCAAGTAAAAATGAGGGCCATTTTCAAAAGCTCTTTTTATTGCATAAAATTCCTTTTCATTGCCATCGTATGACTTCTGCTTCAGAGAATAATCCACTATGATATCTACATAGTTGTTCTCCATCTAGGGTGTGCCTTGTAAGAACCTCCATGGAATCAGTATACAACACCAAGTCATCTTCATCTTGAGGGATAGCCATCTTCAGGAGATTTCTGCAAATTTCTTTTAAATGGTTAAGACCTTTAGTATGTTCGTCTATCCATAAAAATCTTGCGTCCTTCTTTCATAATGGACTAACAACTTTTTTATATTTTTCTAGATTATTTATAAACATTCCAGCAAAATTAACAACTCCTAAGAAACTCTGAAGTTGTTTCTCATATGTCAATTTCTCCGGAAAATTCTACACTTTTTCCACCATGCGGTTTTGCAGAATTATTCCTGATTCTTTCTACTCAAAGAAATTTGATTTCCCTTGTGGAATAACTGTCTTCTTTTCAGGGACAAATCCTTCTTTCCTGCAAACTTTAGAAAATATTCTAAATGTTTCACATGTTCATCCATATTTTTAGATGCTATTAGAATATCATCGATATATACAAATATAATCCAAGATCATCTTTAAATAAATTATCTACTTTTCTTTGAAATATTTGCAATGCATTAGCCAATATCATGGGCAATACTTGTACAGTGGAAAAGCTGTAAACTTTTTGCTTTTTTCTTCCAATCGATTTGATAAATTCCAGATTTTTATAATCGAATTTAGAGAAATTCTAGCATTGCAGTGCAATGCTCTCTACTGGGTATAAAAACCCATCAAATTTTAGGATTTTATTGATTTCTTGATAATTGATGACTAACCTGGGTTTGCCTTTTTTTTTACCTTATCACATTTTCGTACAAAAAAATCCTAGACTAATGCATAGTGATACTCCTGCTTTGATCAAACCAAGATTTAAATGTTCCTTGATAATCTCTTGCATATCATTTTGATCGTATATGTTCATTGGGATAGACTTACATTTTACAAACTCATACTATTTGCCCTTCTTAACTTGAAGGGTTGTTTCGAGTTGATTCTTGCTCCACCATGCCAAGGGATTCTCGTTGTAGCTTTAATCCTTCTCTTGACAACTTCAAGTGATACTTTGGATCGATTTATATATCCTTCTGATATAAGGATATTTTAAGGAATTAAATTTCCTATGGTTGAAGTTTCTTCCCAATCCTTATTTGGAGTATTGTGTCTCAAAATATTCTAAAATCCTTCATCTTTGGGTGCAAAAGTTTTCCTTCATCACACACTTTTTGTGAAATTTAATCGGTAGTTTCCAGGAAAATGCTTATTGTAATATTGAACAATGATTTTGTGATCACGCGGTGTAGTGAACACGAGTCTCCTGGTTTCATTTTCTCGTGTATAGCTTTAAACATTTGATAGGAAATTTTTTCCTAGAAAGATGTTTGCTCCTGTATCATGAAAATAAATTGGTGGTGTCTTTACTTTATACCAAGGTGTTTGCTCTGCATCTCCGACTAGGATTTCCGCTTGTTTAATCCCATTTCTTTGAAAAATGTTTTCAGCAATTTGAGTTAGATCGTCCTCTAATTCATTTGGGAAGACTCCTCTTTTTGCTGTACAGATCCTTGCTCCTGAAACAATATAAGCGGAAAAATATTCTGTCTTATATTGCTCATATAGCATTCCTATTGGAATGTATATTGAGAATGAGCTGGTAGTTATTAAATCTTCCAAATATGATCTTCCACCATGAATTCCATTCCATTCTCAAGTCATTTCCAAGGCTTGTTGTTAATAATAAAATTTAAGATTTGGTGACAACAAATACAAGAACTTTAACAGATTACAGCATCAGGATGAGGAGCTGAAAAGAATAGCTTAGGACGTCACATATCAGCTCAGAGCATGTCGATCAGCTCAGAGCATGTCGATCAGCTCAGAGCGTGCAACTCAGATCAGAATGACGCAATTCAGCTTAGAGCATGTCTAACAGTTCACAACGTCTCTATTCAGCTCAAGACATCATAGATCAGCTCAGAACAAGTCGAACAGTTCAGAGAGTGTCGACCAGCTCAGGACGTTGGATTTCAGCTTAGAGCAAGTAGATCAGTTCAAAAAGTTTCAATTCGGCTCAGAGCAAGACAATCAGCTTAGAGCGTAGCGATTCAGCTCAGAACAAGCAGATCAGCTTAGAGCATCGTCTTTCAGTTCAGAGCTTGCAAAACAGATCAGAGATTATATTGGATCTAAGAAATAAGAACATCTTAGAGCAAAGGCAGCGCAGAAACAACTTAGAGTGAAGACAACGAAGAAACCACTTAGAGCGAAGACAGAGTAGAAACAGCTTAGAGCGAAGACAGTGTAGAAACAACTTAGAGCGAAGAATAGCATAGAGAACAGCTCAGAGCAAGTCGCAGTTTAGAGGGTATGAGATTTCAAATCAGAGCGTGAAAACTTCAGTTCTCAGGTCAGTATTTATCTTATCAGTTTACAGAATAGCTTAGAGGAAATTTTCCAGATCAGCTTAGAATTGAGTATCAGTTTAGACCGAGAAAATATCAGCTCAGCGAAGAACATCTCATCCAGTTTTTGATCAGATCGCAAGATTAGTTTACAGATTTTCATGTAACAGCTCAGAGCTACAAGCTTTCTATAACGCCCAGAAACCCTGATTACTTGAGGATGAGTGCATGATTAGGGGAGAAACTTATTTTAGAAATTATGTGTCATTTTATGTTATTACGTGATAATTCTATGATTTATAATGTCCATGTCATTCTATTAGTCGGTTTGAGTTTCAGACGCATGGACGAGACTGGGTACGATCGAGGTGAAAGTTTATTTGATTTTTTTAGCCCTCATATTTTAAGAGCTTAAATTCATATTTTAAGCTGAGTTTACGAAAAAAAGGATTTTATGTATAATTGTCGAGGGGAACCCGTTTATCACCTATACGGGATATTTTAATGAGGTTTACTATATTTTAAATATTAGAATATTTATTACAAAAATTTGGAGTTCAAGGTTGAATTTGTGAGTTTTAATCAATATTTTAAATAGTGGGGGTAAGTAAGGGAAAAATCTTTAATCTTCCTAATTTAAAAATCTTGGAGGGTCATTTGGATCATAATCCATTCTTTCAAACCCTAGATTTCAAATACCTAGCCTCCCTTCCCCCTTCCTCACACCTAACTCCCTCTTTTGCAAGTCTCCATCGAATTTTCTCGAGTTCTTGGTGATTTTTGAAGGATTTGATCGTCCCACCTCGAGTCCGTCGTCCCGGTAGCGCATAGTCTACATAGTTCTTCAAAATGGCATGCTCAATTCTCGATTTTCTCACCATTTAAACTCTAATATACTATTTTAAATAATGATGGCATGATGTGAATGTGAATTTAGTTGATCTACGTTTGTTGTTTACGAATCATGCATGTATCACGATTTCTAACACGTGTTTGATTCATTTCTTGATATGCTTCGGTCATGGACGGTTCATGGGGCTTGGGAGTGAGTCATGGTGGTTCAATGGGGGTCCAAGGCTAGGTGGAGGAGGGATCTACCATGTTCGAGCCAAGGCCAAGTCTAAAATGGCCGTTCCTTGAGCGTGCGCGGCAGTCTCTCTTCACGCCGTTCGTCCGCGTCCTATAGGTCATGGCTCGAGCCATGGCTTGGTCGAAGGGGACCGGCTGGACCTGGGGGTGGTCCTGTCGGTGGGGCTCCAACCAAGGGTGGCCGGAGGTGGGCGGCCGAAAGGCTGGAATGTCGCGTGTGTGGTGTGTGCGGCGCTACGGTTTTGTGTGGGTGGCCCGGTTCGGCTGGACCGTTTTGGTGGGTTCGGTCGGACTGGGTCGGTAAGTTAAGGGTCGATCAAAATATTTTAAGTCAGGTTCGAGTTATTTTATTTCTGAAGCGGGTGTTTTTATTTTAAAGGATTAAGTCCAATTTTAAGCGAAATAGGCCTAATACTTTAAGTCAAACATTTAAAGTCAAAATCTTTTTATGGGCCTAATGTTTGTTTTAAATTTTGAAGTATGATTTTTTAGTCAATGAGAGTGGTATTTTGTCAAATTTAGTGTCTAATTTTAAGATTTAAGGACACAGTATTTTTATCAATTTTAAAGGTTAATTTGAGTTTAATGGGCCAAGTCAAGCTTAGGGTTAAGTTTCATTTTAAGATTTAAGTCTAAGCTTTTGGGCTTAGAATTAGTGGGCCAGTCACTTGAACCAGTCCTTGACCGGAGGAGAAAACTTAGAAGCCCATAAATATATATATTTAATTATATATGTAGTATTTTAAGTATATGACTATGAATTTGTTTAATGAAAGAAATTAAATATTTATTGATATGCTAAGCCTTTAAGATTGTATGTTTTATGGCGTACACGCATCATGAGATCTTTATGAAATGTCAAGGCATGAAAAAAAGAAAATATTTTTGAGGGATTGAAGTGATTTATGGAAATGTAATGATGAGCGGAATCGGGATATCGGGCCCGATGAACCTCTGTTAATGTTATAATGAGCTTATGGATCAATGTGTTCACGGCATGTGAAGTGGCAGCATAGAGGTGTGTGGGATCCCAAGGTAAGGTCGGGTGAACCACATCGTCACGTACGTTGGTTTCTTATGATTGATCGATCTTTAATGTAATGGCTCACACTTAATGGATACGACTCATACGCCCTTTTATGTTATGTTATGTTCATGCCTCATTATGCTATGATATATGTGTTAGAGTAGGTGCCCAACTAGCCAACTTGTGGCATGTGGGCTCTTGTTGACTCTATGTAAAATGATTTTTATTTATGAAATTCGTATTATTTTATGGCATTCTTTATCTTCATTATTATGATTACAATTGTTGGATAAAGACCTTGAATGCACTATAGTGTATGTTAGATGTGATAGTGGATTTGATAGCTATCATGAAACACATCTAATAATCACTGTGTATTCTAAACCTGTTCTTAGTCGATTGGGCCGTCCAAAAGAGGATAAGGATCAACCGAGCTTGAGACTAGCATATGCGATGCGAAGTACAACATTTCATTGGTAGGGAACATAGTGATGTTCTGAGCATGCTGATGGATAGTGACCTGGTGATCTATCGAACTACCCTCGTTCGGACTTTTCAAGTGGTTACCATTTTTCGAGTGTATTATGTTCGAGGTCTTGGTTGTACAGATTAGTCCTTATTACTCGAAAAGTCATTGAGACTCTACATGATAGGTGCCTCATTTTGACCCATTTACCGACTCAGTTTGGGTCATCAGGTGGCGAGGTTGGGTGAGGTCATGATGCATGTAGGAGTCGATGATTCGTTGTCGAGGATTAACTGCTCTCCCTTGTGTGTGGATATCCTATGCTATCTGAGGAGATAATAGTGTGACAAATCTCTGGCCAAAGTACTAGATGTGTTTTAGGTAAATGGGTTTACCTAGTAACACATGCGATGTCACTATTTTATCTTCAAGATGTATGCATGGTTATTGGATCTCTAGAAACTATCGATTTACCAATGGTCGTTGATCTGATCGGGATATTTGAGTTGAAAGGACCATAATGTACACTAACCATGACCGACTGGTTCTTGCAGGCACTATCAGTGATACCTAGGGGATCATGGGGCAATGTTTCCAGACGCTTTACCATGATTCGATGGGTAAGTCCGAAAATATGTTTTTGGAGTCACAAATGTTGTGATCCCACGATAGTTATATCCCTGAACCATTGAGGGTCACACAAGTACTGGTTTCCCAATTTTCGTAAGGATATGGTACTCAAAGTGTTGAGTATAGTAGGAGGAAGGTTGGGAGTATGACTTCCTAAAAATAGCTAAGGGAGTAGGACTTCCATATTTAGCTAATGAGAGTAAACCTATCATATATAGATTTAGTGGTCCGAAAATTTGATTTTGCATCATAATGATCAGTTTTGCAAACTGAGCATATCGGTGATATC